>JACN01150665.1:0-19083 GCA_000787155.1 Scartelaos histophorus | reverse complement strand
GGCCCCGCCCACAGGCCCCGCCCACAGTTTGTCTGCTCCACCCACACATCCGCAGGCTCTAGCTGCTGTGCCTCTGAGGGAAAAATGTCCATCTGGTGGAGCTAAAGTGCAGCAGTTACATGTGCATGTCTCCTTTTCCTCTGTGATGGAACGATTCCTCCAGCAGAATCCTCAACAACTGTGGAGTCTTTGATCCAAACACTGAGCAGTGAGGAACACATTTTAAGGCCGCCCTCTTTGCCAAACATGTGATGGTTTGTTTTACCCTCAGATTGAGTAAGATCAGCAGGATGAAAAAACTGGAAGAACCGTGGATTAGTTGTGGTGAACAAAAGGATTTATGCTGGTGGAGGCCAAAGGGCAACAGGTGGAACTGCTGAATACATCATGTTTTGAGACGACATAATACAGTTTAAAATGTGTGTGTGTGTGTGTGTTGTGCTTTAGGGAGGGTTAAACATGTGCAGGACCAGGACAGTGAGCGTGGGCAGTGGGGTCAGCAGGACCTGTCGAGGGGTCAGATTTGCAGCTGTGAGAGACTATGTGTGACTGCAGTACAATACACGTACAGATCAGTTAGTACAGCTACACTGAAAGTACATTTTAGACTAGTATTTCTAAAGAGTACCGTAATCAAATACTCATTTTCTTGAATGAGGTGGATAAGTTGGCAGAAGATCTTCCACATCCTTCCTGTGCCCCACAACCACGAGGGCAAATAAACCAGGGGCACAACAAAACACCTGTAAAAAAGTGGATGAATCTGTGTACTTAAAAATATTTAATAAACCTTTTTAGAATTTAAAATATTTTATTTATAATGCAAAGTGTGTTTTTTTTTTCAATAACATTTTAAAGCTGGACAGACTCATATAAGTCACAGAAAGCAGCCATTTCATTTTATTGAATTTAAAATCTAAAATATATTGACATTTTGTCTTTTTTAGTAACAGGTGTGCAGTAAATTCTGTGTCACTTAAAGGATGTTTGGAAGAAAAGTTTGCAAAGTGGGTTGTTTTTAACATAAAAAGTATTGAACTATATGACAGTTAAATGGGAGTTTAGGTCGGGGTTATTTGTTATTTGAGTCGATATGATTAAAGTTCATTCAAATTGCCTTAGTGTTAATTTTACACCTCAAACTCCCGCTGGAGAAAACCATTTTGAACCTTTGTACATCATTTAATTCTAAATTAACAAAAATAAAGTGTACAAATAAAACACCCCTGTTTACTCTCCAAACATTAATATCGTCACCTTCCTAAAATAATCGCCTAAGTCACTTTTTGTTTTTCTTGGGCAAAAAAAGGCCATGATTTCAATTTTGGGGGGAGTTTTTTGTGTTTCCTGAAAAAACTGAAAAAAATGACTTATTTTAGGAAGGTTAAACATGAACTTTGGTCCAGTGTTACTTAATTTACATTTCCAAAAAGGTTAAATTAACTCTAAAGCAGATTGGACTCCTACAAAAACTGAGAAAATGTTAAAATTGATTCTGTGGGAGTCAGTTTTAACTCTCCACTGTTTGCTGTGTAGAAGGAGACTGACGCCTAACTGAGAAGTTACATAGTGCGCGTATAAGTTTAGATCAAATCTAGTATCGTTTTACATGAAAATGTTCAAACTGATTCTGTGCGAGTCAATTTTAACACTCCACTTATTACTGTGTTCAAGAAAGATATGAGCTATGTAGGAAATAATCTAATCTAATAATGTATTTTTTTAGGGTTTAACGGTGAAGTAAATCCAGCCGTCAGTCACCGTATAAAAAGTTGGACACAGTTTTCGTGTGAAGTTTCCACAAATGAACAGAGATGAATTCAGAAATAGGCGAGTTCTTCCTTTTACCACCAGATGGAGCCGGTGTGCTGCAAAACTCCAATAAGACAAAGGACCAAACGTTTATTTCATCAAATCTTTATCAGAATGTCTCTCGTTTGAGATATATTACATTTGTGCTCCTACAGCATGTAAACAAAAAGCACATTACGTAGTGGTACAGCCGATCACAACCAAACACAAAGACAAAGACTATGCCAGCAAAGTCGATACAAACGCAACACACGCAAAAGACGCAAAACACTGATTTGTTAAGGATATTATAATGAAAATGAAGCATGCATTTTAGTTTTAATGTAACAGATATTCCTTCCACAGATGAGACACGGTCAAAAACAAGAAACATTCAAGTGCTGAGAGATCCGAACGATACAAAAATACGTTTTACTAAAAGGAGGAAGAGACCAGCAATTCCCCCAAATGAATGAATTTAAAGTCAAGTGTGTGCACGAGTATCCCGGTTATCCTGGATATTAAACAGGTTTCTAAAAACAAAAAAAGGGTTTAACGGTGAAGTAAATCCAGCCGTCAGTCACCGTATAAAAAGTTGGACACAGTTTTCGTGTGAAGTTTCCACAAATGAACAGAGATGAATTCAGAAATAGGCGAGTTCTTCCTTTTACCACCAGATGGAGCCGGTGTGCTGCAAAACTCCAATAAGACAAAGGACCAAACGTTTATTTCATCAAATCTTTATCAGAATGTCTCTCGTTTGAGATATATTACATTTGTGCTCCTACAGCATGTAAACAAAAAGCACATTACGTAGTGGTACAGCCGATCACAACCAAACACAAAGACAAAGACTATGCCAGCAAAGTCGATACAAACGCAACACACGCAAAAGACGCAAAACACTGATTTGTTAAGGATATTATAATGAAAATGAAGCATGCATTTTAGTTTTAATGTAACAGATATTCCTTCCACAGATGAGACACGGTCAAAAACAAGAAACATTCAAGTGCTGAGAGATCCGAACGATACAAAAATACGTTTTACTAAAAGGAGGAAGAGACCAGCAATTCCCCCAAATGAATGAATTTAAAGTCAAGTGTGTGCACGAGTATCCCGGTTATCCTGGATATTAAACAGCTTTTTAAAAACAAAAAAAATGTGCATTCAAATAAGAACGTGAGTCTGTGGAGCTCGGCCACAGCTTCAGTAAAAGGGGATTTTAAAAGTTCATAGAGTCAGTTTGGTTCAAGAGCAACGCAAACCAACACAGAAAAGAGTTAAAAAGTGGTTATACAGAGCACCTCAAAGCTCATCAGAATGTTCAAAATACTGGACTGGAGGCAAAATGAAGCTAACATCATATATTTACAATGATTAACTGACGAGCAAACTGAAACGCTGATGGTTTTACGACATTACAACAAAAAATAGGCAACTATTTTGAAATTTCAAGGTACTAAAATATAATTTGGGCTTCGCAAAAAGTCTAATTTATGCTGAAATGTGTAATATATCTGTAGATGAAGTGAAAAACGGTGAGGATTTGTCCAGTAAAAGCTCAAAATGTGGATTTCGTCTTTCTAAAAATGCATCATAAACTCTTGTCAAATAAATAAATCATGTAAAACTTGTAAAAATTGTGTTTCCAATTTCCAAATGTTTCATAATTTGTCATATTGTGAAGTGAATTGCAGTTTTCCCATTAAAATCACATTATGTTCCACTTCACTTTTGCCTCCAGCTGCTTCATTCTGAAATTTCGGGGCTATTAAACAGTTCACTGCTTTATTTATTTATTTTATACATATTATTATAAAACGTTATTACTTAAAATCCTGTTAAGAGTTTGAGAGTTTGGGGAAAGTAACCACTCCTACTGTTTTTGTGACTTTGAGTTTGCACATGCTCAGTACAGCTCCGGTTTTGAGAAATCCAGATACTGCGTGTACATGTCACAGTATTTTGGATACTACGAGAAAAACCCAGTGCAAGTACGCGGGTTTCTCATACCCGGGATACTGCGTGTACCAGGATACTACAAAAAAAACTATAATAACCGGAATACTCCAGCACATGTACACGCATGAGTTTAAACCACAGAAACATCCATTTGCACAGTCAAGAAGTGGCATGTCAAGCACTACGGAACATTTCTGGTGGGAATAGTTTGTCGCCATGGAGATGTTATTGCTTTGCCTGTAATGTTCCACAGTATAATGTTTAATGGCGGCTTTTCGCACGTCCAAAAAACCCCAAAAAACAACCAAAAAACATGCATTCAGTTCGTATAACTACATATCTGGCCTGTCGTTTCCATGGAGACAGATAAGTTGTATAAAGTCGTATTGTGAGACATTCTAAGCAAAGCAATAACATGGATTTAAGTATATTTGTAGAATATATAAACACGTGTTCATAAATATTTCCGTAAATCCAGTCTCTAGGTAAAGCGTAGAGGAACGCCAACCTCCACGGAGACGAGCCGACGTCCGACTCCGCCGGAAAAGTCCCGTAGCGCGGCTTTAAAATCGAATCACAGGGCAAGAGAGTGTCGGTTTCTTAAGAGTAAAACGCCGGGAATCCTGCGCGTTAAGCCCGGAGCGTCGGTCTTCTCTTTGGTGGACTACCTGAAGGAGTGTCGGAAGTGCACGCTCCTCCGCTTCAGCTTCTCCGGGTTGTGCGACGCCATGTGGGAGAACTCTTTGAAGATATCGACGTACGTGGCGTCTCCTGCGAACAAAAACGAGGACATTAAAAACCCTGCGCCGTTTGAGGAAATTTTGTTGCCCCCGTACAGATATACTGAGGTCAAAACACACGAGGAACAACTTGGGAAAGTGTTTAAACCTTCTGCTTTCCATGTGTTTTCCAAGACAATAAAAACCAGATCCAGCACTTTTAAGAACGTGATCTTAACATTTAGGGCACTCACACTACACCTTTTGAACCCAACACTAGGATTAACTTGCATTCAGTTTACTTTAAGCTTAGTTTTAGATTCATAGCCCACTTTAGTCAGATTTTCCTTGATTTTTTCCAAGATTTAGATTAGATTTGACAGTGTGGTCGCTACCTTTACAAAAACAAAAGAGCAAAAGAGCTACTAATGTACTACCAGCTCCCAGTTTTAGAGATCGCAAGAAATGATGCAACTATATGATATAACGGTCATATAATGAACAAAATTTGAGTTATTCGGCACAATATGTATAATTCTAACTACTTGCAGGGGGTGGAGAGCTACTGGTAACTCCAAAGAAATCTACAAACTCCACAAATATTGAACTGTATCATTACTTCTGCACAAAGCTGCGTATTTATTTTATTTTTTGCTCCTTTCGACTGTCATAGATCAAGTCTTTGGTGTAGAATACTGGCATCACTTTCTGGAGATTTTGGAAAAAAACTATCCAAAAGATGTTGAACTTTGTGCCGGTTTTGCTTTGTGTGGATCGTCGCAGTAATTCCAACGATATTAACCATAAACCAGCTCAACAAATCTGTAAATCTGACAATTAAACCACAAATTCCACCATCAAGAAAGTTGCGATGCCGCCCGGTCAAAACATCTTTTATACAAGTGCAAATAAGCGTCTGATTTCATGAATGGAGCAGGCACAACTTGACAGGCTTTCCTCTCGCCGTCTCCATGGCAACGCTTGAATTTAGGCGCAGGACAAAAGCGTCTGAAGCTTTTGTGTCCGTGAGAGCGCTCAGGATGAGGCTAATTACAAAAGAGCCCCGACATTCCAGGATTGTGAGCTGATTTTTACTGTCTTCAAAGTGTGAAAAACAGAAGAGGTTCATTTTAAACAGTTTGCAGTGTTTCAAACATCTTCCACACTTTGCTAACAGACTCGTAGTGTTCCTCGTTTTAGCCCCTTTCAACTCAAAATTCTGGAGTGGAGGGAAAATGAAGCAAACATCATATATTTGCAATGATTAACTGATGAGCAGATCTAAATGCTAATGGTTTTATGACATTATAAAAGAAAAATAAGCAACTATTTTGAGTTTTCAAGGTACAAATCGTATTTACTTTCATTCTCTGTTAAGAAGAATGGGAAAAAAATCAGTTTTCTAACCATAAAATAGTATTTGGGCTTCACAAAAAGTAACATTTTCTCAGGTTTATATGAGTCCAGTTTGTTCTACAGTTAATTTAGCATTTTTGGAAATGTTAATTCAGCTACACTGGACCAAAGTTCCTGTTTAACCCAGAAATCAGGAGTTATATTAATGTTTTGAGAGTTGAACACTTTGTAGAGTTATCCTGATTTAGCTAAACAAGACAAAGGTGTTTTATTTTTACACTTTATTTTAGTTCATTTAAAATTAAATTATGTTTATAGTGAATTATTATGTACAAAAAGGAGTTTGAAGTGGTTGGAGGTGCCAAATAAACACTAGTGGATGTTTAGTTTAGTTCAACCACATGAATTCTGGTAAAAAACAAAAATAAAACTTGAACTCCTATTTATTTATTTACCCTAAAATGTCGCCCTCACGTTTTTGCTGTGTAGATAAAGTGAAAAACTATTGTGGGCTCAACATTTCTGTGGGGATTTGTTCAGTAAAACCTCAAAATGTGGATTTTGCCTTTGTAAAAATGTTTAGCGTGGATCATAAACTCTTGTCAAATAAACAGATAATGTAAAACACAATTGTAAATGTTTTTAAACTGAGCTTTGAATCATTCACATGGATCTGAGAGGCTTTAGTTTTCCAAATTGTCCTCGATTTTTCATAATTTGTCATATTCTGAAATGAATCTTCCACAAAAGTCACATTTTCACTTCACTTTTGTCTCCATTCCAGAATTTTTTTTGTGAGTGTGAAACTGTCTGGATGGTTTGGTTACGTGGGGAAGGGCAATTGTGGGGATGGGCGAATGGAAATGTGTACTGCTTTTAATCCACTGTAAAGCACTTTGTGTTACATTTTTGTATGAAAAGCGCTTTATAAATAAAGTTTGATTTGATTGATTTCACAACTTTCAGAGGTTGGAGCAGAGTTTTGGCGTCACAGCACTGCTCACACCACTTCCTATTACTACTACCAATTTTGGTGCTTTTTAAAATGCTAATTCTGCTTTATTACTTGAAAAAGAAACAGGCACATTCCTTTTATATAAAACTGATGCAGAAGTGGTTCATAAAGCTTTTCTCCCAGCGACCCCTGGATACATTAGAATTAGGTTTGTGCAAAAATATGATCAATATCATGGGTTGCTGTATTGATATATATTGGGTATTTTTAGGTATATTGTACTAAATTATTTTGTGTAAAAGCTACAATTTTCACCGTTTTGAGTAAAATGGGTGTTTTTCCATATTAACTTTGCACAAACTTAGTGATTTTAATCTTTGTTTTTCACTGAACTGTATTGAATAAATTTGAAATATGCCATAAAAAGATGCAAAAAAACCAAGGCACTCACTGGTTAAAATAAAATGAATAAATTAATTGATTAATAATTAATAATTGATGAATAAAAAATGAATGAATTAATAAATTTATTAATTGCCTTTATATATTTATTTGTGTTGGTTTTGTTTTGGACGCGTTTCCACGTTGTTCATTAAGGGATGCAGTAAATTAATAAAGGTATTTTAGTTTAACCTTGGGTTTTTTGCATCTTTAAATGGACTTCCCTTCCCCAAAGAGCAACACTGTCTTTTATCTACTGCGAATTATCCTCTGGAGGTGCAGGAAGTGGAACGTTTTTATTGAAATATACCAGATCTCATCGTACTGAATCGAAAGTGCACGATAATGAAAATAACGTCTTTTTTTTGGTAAATAAAGATGTTATGTGACAGTAATGATTATGAAACAAACGTGCAAATTTATAACCTTTTCGAACCCCCAAGTTGGAAATGACTGGCGCATGGGCTTCACACGTTACTTTTTCTTACTCGAAAATACTTCTGATCTGGTTTGAGTAAAATGGGTGTTTTTCCATATTAACTTTGCACAAACTTAGTGGACATGATTCAATCTTTGTTTTTCACTGAACTGTATTGAATAAATTTGAAATATGCCATAAAAAGATGCAAAAAAAACCCCAAGACACTCACTGGTTAAAATAAAATGCCTTTATTAATTGCCTTTATTTATTTATTTGTGTTGGTTTTGTTTTGGACGCGTTTCCACGTTGTTCATTAAGGGATGCAGTAAATTAATAAGGGTATTTTAGTTTAACCTTGGGTTTTTTGCATCTTTAAATGGACTTCCCTTCCCCAAAGAGCAACACTGTCTTTTATCTACTGCGAATTATCCTCTGGAGGTGCAGGAAGTGGAACGTTTTTATTGAAATATACCAGATCTCATCGTACTGAATCGAAAGTGCACGATAATGAAAATAACGTCTTTTTTTTGGTAAATAAAGATGTTATGTGACAGTAATGATTATGAAACAAACGTGCAATTTTCTAACCTTTTCGAACCCCCAAGTTGGAAATGACTGGCGCATGGGCTTCACACGTTACTTTTTCTTACTCGAAAATACTTCTGATCTGGTTTGAGTAAAATGGGTGTTTTTCTATATTAACTTTGCACAAACTTAGTGGACATGATTCAATCTTTGTTTTTCACTGAACTGTATTGAATAAATTTGAAATATGCCATAAAAAGATGCAAAAAAAACCCCAAGACACTCACTGGTTAAAATAAAATGCCTTTATTAATTGCCTTTATTTATTTATTTGTGTTGGTTTTGTTTTGGACGCGTTTCCACGTTGTTCATTAAGGGATGCAGTAAATTAATAAAGGCATTTTAGTTTAACCTTGGGTTTTTTGCATCTTTAAATGGACTTCCCTTCCCCAAAGAGCAACACTGTCTTTTATCTACTGCGAATTATCCTCTGGAGGTGCAGGAAGTGGAACGTTTTTATTGAAATATACCAGATCTCATCGTACTGAATCGAAAGTGCACGATAATGAAAATAACGTCTTTTTTTTGGTAAATAAAGATGTTATGTGACAGTAATGATTATGAAACAAACGTGCAATTTTCTAACCTTTTCGAACCCCCAAGTTGGAAATGACTGGCGCATGGGCTTCACACGTTACTTTTTCTTACTCGAAAATACTTCTGATCTGGTTTGAGTAAAATGGGTGTTTTTCTATATTAACTTTGCACAAACTTAGTGGACATGATTCAATCTTTGTTTTTCACTGAACTGTATTGAATAAATTTGAAATATGCCATAAAAAGATGCAAAAAAAACCCCAAGACACTCACTGGTTAAAATAAAATGCCTTTATTAATTGCCTTTATTTATTTATTTGTGTTGGTTTTGTTTTGGACGCGTTTCCACGTTGTTCATTAAGGGATGCAGTAAATTAATAAAGGCATTTTAGTTTAACCTTGGGTTTTTTGCATCTTTAAATGGACTTCCCTTCCCCAAAGAGCAACACTGTCTTTTATCTACTGCGAATTATCCTCTGGAGGTGCAGGAAGTGGAACGTTTTTATTGAAATATACCAGATCTCATCGTACTGAATCGAAAGTGCACGATAATGAAAATAACGTCTTTTTTTTGGTAAATAAAGATGTTATGTGACAGTAATGATTATGAAACAAACGTGCAATTTTCTAACCTTTTCGAACCCCCAAGTTGGAAATGACTGGCGCATGGGCTTCACACGTTACTTTTTCTTACTCGAAAATACTTCTGATCTGGTCCCTCGTTTGTTTTTTCCCCAATAAGTTTAAATTGTTAAGAAAATTCACTTTAAATAAACCCCATGAATCAAATCTAAACCGCTCAAATCAACGCTCTGAAAACAGTTTTCACACCGTCTAGAATTATTTTCCGCGGCGTCTTCCCTCAGATCCTCTCTCGTCCCAAAATATATTCCAGTCTCTCTGCATGAATATTCAAACGCGTCATTTATAGTCTAGTGCCCGCGATGAATTCCTAATCACGCTCTGCAAAAACACGTCCTTGTCGTAAAGCAAATACACGAAGCAAGAAGAGAGATGCTTTGGGAACGAAAGAAAGAAGGAATTAAAGATGTGAAAAAACAGCACAAGAGAAGTCAGAGTGAAGTAACGTGGAGTTTATTTTGAGAAAGACACAGAGGAGAAACAAAAGCATAGTCAGTGTTAGTTTGCAAAGATACATGAAGTCGTACAGATAAGAGCCAGACGGGTGGAAATAGGAGACGGCAAGCAGATAGATCCATAAATAGATAGTTAAATAATAGCTTATTTATGTACACAAGTCTATGCGGATGACCCCTGAACAGCCATTTTGGTCCATGATGACATCTAGTTATAAAACATATTCAAAAACACAATATAAGAACACAAAAGATAGAAAGAAGTGTGCAAATTATCCTTCGAAAATCATGTGACTTACTCAAATTTGACCTGAACATACAATCATTTAAAAGGGGATTGTGTAACTTTTCTGGATGTTTTTGAGTTTCGCCGTATCCGTAGAAACAAGCAGGTGGACGTCAGAATAAAAAGTTACTGTGGTGGAAAAAAATACGTATCTTTTGATGAGTCTCCTCTATTTAATGTAGGTTAAGTTGATTAGGAAAAGTGTTTTAGTCCCACATGAAATTTCAGCTTTCTTGAATAGATATTTCTCCCATAATATTCAAATATTGTCCGAGCGTGTCGATTATTTAAAATCTTGTATTTTCAAATCTCAATATCATCTTCATATGACTCAGAACTTAAATGAAAATGAAAAATGTTATTCTCGGTCGCACCACATGTCATTTTTTAAGGCCGTTGCCAATTCATGTACATAAAAAAAATACAAAAAATCTACACCTTCCTAAAATAATCGCATAAGTCATTTTTTCAGGTTTTTCAGGAAACACAAAAAACTCCCCCCAAAACTGAAATTATGACATTTTTTTTTGCCTAAGAAAAACTTAGACAAAAAATGACTTAGGCGATTATTTTAGGAAGGTGACGAAATGCTAAATATAAAAGTCAAACATAGATTTATGCGTAAAATAACATGCAAATATTTGAAAAAGTTCAGAAATTACATTTTTAAATTTGCCTGTTGAAAATCCGTCATTGACCCATGTATGTAACTTGTCCTTTAGCCCGATTCACACGGGGTTAGTTTTACCTGTGGATCTTTGGAGAGTTGTAATAATTGCGGAGGATGCCCGAGACCTTAATCCTGTGTGAATTTGCCATGTTTATAATTTGTAAAGTTAAAATTCTACCGCAAATTTCACCAAACACAGACGATAAACACTGAGATGCAGAGTCGTACGGGACTAGTTATTATTCGTTGTTGTTTTTTTATCTCTTTCTTTTCTCCATTGTCAGTTAAATAAAGTCATTTACGGACTTGGCTTATCCTGTGGGACTGCGCAGGATAAGCAGCACGGAGGTGGAAAGTACCAGACGCCCCCAGGTTGTACTTATACTTACATTTGTACTCGTCAAGCTTCGCAAACGGATCGATTATTTATCATCGAGAGAAATATTTTTTTTCCACAACAGTAACATAAAGCACCTTTAAATGTATTCCATGTTCTACGTCAGTGCTCATTGTAACCTTCTCGTGTTCCTCTCTGCTCTGATCGTGGAGAGATGTGATTATTTATGTTCAAAAGTACTGGATTTAATTTAATAAGGTCCGAAAATACGCAAAATTGACTCTCGTGAGCTTAAAGCCGTGTTAGAATGTTGTTAGCTCATCAAAAACATACCCGCAGTTTCTTTTTCTTTTCGGTTTCATTCACACATCCTTGAGTAACCTTTTATTAGGAGTCCGTCAAGCTCAAAATGCGCAAAAAATACGCAGGATTTGTGTATTAAACGTACTTGTGTGAATAAAACGGGACTCCACTATACGTTTGTGATGAGGAAACAACATCAGAAAATAGCGCAATATCGGCTTTTTGAATCCTTTTACTCACTTTTTGTTTTGTTTTACTTAAATATGTTTAACACGTCTTGCCTAAATGAATCTCTGAATGGATATTGAAGTTCTAATATACTAATACTTCTAATATTTCCATACTTTATGACTAGAACTGCTTTGGGTGTCTAAGGTTTACGCTGTATTATGAAATCTGCGATCTTTGGCTTGGACTTAACTCCAACAGTCTAGGTCTTCTTTGGGGAAAAAAATAGCTATTCCTGTAATAAACGTAGATCATTTCAATAAAATCGAATGTTCAGCGGGACATTCTCCACTAACAGTCCTTTATATTTCTAATAATTATTCATAGGGGCCCGAAACAACACCAGCGTCTCCATTTTGGTGTGTATCTACGCCTCATAAAGCTCTTGTCACACAGATGCATTATTTACACAGCTTTATATTGTATGTTTAATTCATAGACTCTTTGAGGCAGAGTACGAGCTGCCGTTTTCATTGTCCTCTCGCCCTCTCCGTACCGACCCTCTGGAAGACTTTATACACTAGAAAAACGTGATCTGACGTGGGCTTGGATGACCTGAATTCAGAATAGTAGTACTAGGAGTTGTCATAGTAGTAGATGTAGCAGTTGTCAGAATAAAGGTCATAAATCCTCCTAAATAATCTCAATTTTTTTCTGTTTTAACGACCTATATTATTTAACTTCTTACTTCTTATATCTGGCTTTCGTAGTAGTAATAGTAGTAGTAGTAGCACTAGTAGTAGTAGCAATAGCAGTAGTAAGTAGTGGCAGTGACAGTAGTAGTAGTAGTCATAAGAAGGTTCAAACCTCCTAAATAAACTCCTTTTTTCTATTTTAGGACCTTTATTAGTTAACATCTTCTATCTATCTTACATAGCAGTAGTAGTAGTAGTAGTAGTAGTAGTAGTAGTAGTAGTAAGTAGTAGAAGTAGTAGTAGTAGCAGTAGTAGTAGTAGTAGTAGTAGAAGTAGTAGTAGTCGTAGTAGTAGTAGTATTAGTAGTCATAATAAGGGTCAAACCTCCTAAATAAACTCCTTTTTTCTGTTTTAGGACCTTTATTATTTAACATCTTCTATCTCGCTTACATAGTAGCAGTAGTAGTAGTAGTAGTAGTAGCAGTAACAGCGGTAGTAGTAAATAGTAGCAGTGGTAGTAGCAGTAGCAGTAGTAGCAGTCATACCAGCTGTACATTTTTTAGGACCCAAGTTATTTAACTTTTTATCTGGCTTATGTAGTAGAAGCAGTAGTAGCAGTAATAGTAGTAGCAGCAGTAGTAAGTAGTGGTAGTATTAGTCGTAGTAGTAGTAGTCAGAGCAGTAGTAGTCATAATAAGGGTCATACCTCTTAAATAACCATATATTTTTTCTATTTTAGGACCTATATTATTTAACTTCTTATATCTATCTTACATAGCAGTAGTAGTAGTAGTAGTAGTAGTAGTAGTAGTAGTAGTAGTAGTAGTAGTAGTAGTAGTCATAATAAGGGTCAAACCTCCTAAAAAACTCCTATTTTTTCTGTTTTAGAACTTGTATTATTTAACTTCTTATATCTGCCTTACATAGTAGTAGTAGCAGTAATAGCAGTAGCAGTAGTAGTAATAGTAGCTAATAGCAGTAGCTTAAGTAGTACAGAGCTGGTAGAAGTAGTGGCAACATTAGTACCTGCTTATTTATTACAAGTTGCAGTAGCAGCGGTGGCCTAGTACTAATCAGTTGTAGTACCTTTAAAAATATTCTGAATTCAAGCCATTTTGCCTCATATAGATCTCACTTTTCGCAGTACAGTTGTTCTAGTTGCATCAGTACACAGTGTAACATGGGTATTACATTATTTATCACCACTAACAGTCAAATATTCACGTGAAGGAGTCAGAAAGAACAAAAAAAACAAAACAAAACCCATGCTTTTTAAACAACAATACACCCCACCTATACAAGAAACATCAGATAGACACTAAAACATGTATAGCTCGGATATATTTACAGTAGTGCATGTCACAAATAGTGTAATTTATCAAAAAGTCACTTCCTGAATTTAGTTTTTCTGTATAAACAAAGTGTGGCTTGCTCTCATATTAAGAACGCTGTAGTTTTGGATTGAAATGTCGAGTAAAATAAATACCTTAAAAAAATACCATCTGCTTCCAACGTAATACAAAAAATACAGCTCCTCTCCCTTGTACTTAAATAATCATTGCACTATTGCTCCTGGCGTCGTGAATAAACCAACAAAAACGTGTGTTATTAATGTACAATAGGGTTCAAACTACTGCTAATAAAAGTGCGTTTGTAGCTTCATTTTAGACCCGTTAGCCTCAAGTCCCCCACAGTGGAATTTCGTTATAAAAAGGTGAATAACACTTGTAATTAAGCTCAAAAGAAGGTGAATTCTGGAAGTATTTTTCCCTATAGACGTAAATGTTTCATTGTAGAGCATTAACCTTTCTTTTATTCAATTACGGTGTTTTTGAATCCCATTATAAACAGTTTGAAAGTAACATTTTTGGGAGATCGGGGCATTTATTTCATCTTCTCACTGAGCCTGCGTGTTTGGGGAAGATGAAATAAAAGCCCCAATCTCATGGAAATGTTACTTTGCATTTACTACAATAAAATATGATTTATTTTTCTGATTTCCCTGTCACCTTTCCACAAATCTGACCCACGACTTGGCCTATTAGCGTCATCTGCCTCCACGAAGATCGGTTCAGGTGAAACAAACACAAACATCTCCATGGAGCTCAAGAAAACAGTTAAAAAGTCTAATTCATTTTGAACAGTCTACTGAAAAATGAACGGGAATTTTACTTCCAGAACCAATCTCCGCCCACTGTCGTAGCTCAATAAGTAGTGAATCTATCAAAAAATTGGCTGATCTTTTCTCCTGATGATTCAATTCAATGGCGCGTGAATGATCCGAGCCTAATGCAACATTTCTCGGCAATGATGTCTGTTTTTATGGCGTATTTTTGCATTGATTCTGCTGACATCTTTAGTTTTTATTCTCCTGAGAGGCTTGTTGGACTGTGGACTGGACCTATGCAGACCTGCTGCTGGTTTTCAAATGACATCACAACAGATATGGAACCTTTTTCACTATAAATTCAACACAAGATTCTCTGTTTTTCCGTTTGTATAAAAAGCATGGCCAAAATTTAAGATAAAAACACTTAAATCCATCAGAAAATGACTTAAAAGACGTGAAATTATCTGTCTGTACCGCAAGATATTTATGTTTATTTTAAAATAAACTCCCTCTAGACTAGAATGAACCAGTAAATCTCTATCACTGAATCTAAAACCCCTAAGCCTAGGTAAATGGTAAATGGATTGTAGCTTCTTTTAAACATTTATTGCCTACATTTAAGATTTTCTGACTGGTTGGGTCATAGAAGAAATATATACGACAAATTTTAAATATACAACCAATTCAGAACTAATAAATAGGGAATAAATCTGAAAACAAGATGCAGGACCTGATATAAGTTTGAAAATCTTGACCAGATCAGAGAAATTTGCAGTGTAGCGTCTAAAATAATCCACAAATGTTGAACGTATAAGGCAAACATGGCAAAAAAATCCCAATCTTTCCTAATATTGGTCAATTTATTACAGTTATTGATTTTTAGTTATTGTCCAAATAAATAAAAATGCACTAATGAACAATCAGTGACCAAAATCTGCACATTAACATTGCAACATTACACTTGCATAGAATGTTGTGATATCATCTGAAACGCAGCATTACGTAAGGTCTAAAAAGAAGGTAGGTGTACGAGGCCGTAGTGTGAGCACAGCGCCCCCTACACTGTGCTGCTGCTGCTGCTGCTGCTGCTGGAGGAGGAGGTGGAGGTGGAGCTAGCACTGGGCTATGTGGATGCAGATAAACTCCTGAATGCACTTCCTGTACTGCTGCTCTGTGGGGCTGGTGACGGGGTATTGACCTGGCTGACCGAGGGGTCCCTCCGCCTCACGCATCTCGTCGTTCATCCGAGACAGACGCAGCCTAAACACACAGAATATATGCAATTAGAAAACAAGACAAAACAGTCAACAAACAGGACGTTATGCTATTTTCTGACCTATGTTATTTTCCTGTACTACCGTTTTGTTTCATTCACACGTTTTAACACACAAATCCTGCAAATTTACGCAGAGTTCTTCTCTCAAACAGATAACGCTCTGTTCGTTTGGATAATTTCACCCCTGGAATTGCCAATCTCTACTGGACTAAAAGTCATAAGTAGCTTGAACTAATAATCCATTATTACTGAATGAAACAAAACACAGCAGCAGGTTTGTTTCTGATGACGTTCTAGCTCGGTTTAAAGCTCACAACACTCGTAATATAATCGTAATATAGCACCTTTAACGTGGAGCAGCCGACTTTATTGTTACAAATCAACTATATTTTGTGTTCTTCCCTGTAAAAGCAGCATTTTGTGACAGAATCTGAGAGAATGCTGTGAATGCTGTGCCCAAACACAAACCTACACAAAAACTATGGCAATTATTTGTGCTGTTTTGTGCTGCAAAAAGTTTCATTTGTGCAATTATTGTTCTTAAGATATTAACAATATTTTGGGCTAATATAATCGTAATATAGCACCTTTAACGTGGAACAGCCGACTTTATTGTTACAAATCAACTATATTTTGTGTTCTTCCCTGTAAAAGCAGCATTTTGTGACAGAATCTGAGAGAATGCTGTGAATGCTGTGCCCAAACACAAACCTACACAAAAACTATGGCAATTATTTGTGCTGTTTTGTGCTGCAAAAAGTTTCATTTGTGCAATTATTGTTCTTAAGATATTAACAATATTTTGGGCCCCTTAAAATGTTCAATAGCCTCAAAACAATAAATTATACTGTGCTATACTGTGTTTTGTGCTGTTATAATTTACATTTGTGCGAGTCTATTTCTAAAATGATTAATTATTATTTTTGCGTCATTACATGATGTCATTTCTGCTCAGCTGAGGCAGCGGCTTTAACAAAACTCCACAAAACTAGTGAAGAGAAACGATCTGAGGCTGTGGAAAAGTCTGGATCAGTCTCTTTAGTCACTCACTTTTGATTAATATTTTACATAATAATACAGACTTTTCCACAGCCTCTGATCATTTATCTTCCATTTTTTTGGCAGAGTTTTGCTAAAGCCTTTAGCTCAGCAGAAACAATGTCATATCATTTCTGCAAAAATAATAAATAATTTTAGAAATATACTCTCACAAATAAAAATTGTCAAAATACAAAGTTTCGTAAAATTTTCTGCCTGGTCTGAGGCTATTGGACATTTTGAGGGGCTGAATGACGTCATCGGCCAAAAATAAAACTTAATATCTTAAGAACCAGAATAGTACAAACAAACTTTTTGCAACACAAAACAGCACAAACAAAGCTCAAACAATTAACACCATTTTGGGCGTTTCAGAGCATTTTGAAGCTTCCTGGGGGCTGCAGACTCCAATTTGACCTATAAAAGAATTAATATCTCCAAAACTAAAGCAGCACAAACAAAGCACAAACGATAGACATAGTTTTTGTGTAGGTTTGCGTTTGATGGGGGCAACTTCAGGCAGGTGTGAGAACTATCTGTCTCTTTATGTCTATCCGTCTACCTGTTTTTTTGTGGTTTTTAGACTTTATTAGATTATGACACTCACATAAGCATAAATGAGGATGAAGAGTAAGAGGAGTCATTCAGTAAGTTGCCAGATCTGGGAATCAGTTGCATGAATTTGAGGCTAGACTTAAATTATTCTACATTATTACTTAACACGCCACTGCGGTGTATTCATAGGTTTCAGCGTCTAATTTAAACAAGCCATTCCAATCACTTTTAAGCATTTTAAATATATTTTTTTAATTAATTGTCATAGTATTGGTGCCATTACTATTTTTGCCTCAGTTTGAAGCCAATAGATATAGCAAAATAACTGGAACTTGCGTCACAAAATGAAGCAAAACAGCTAAAATATTACAGAGGAGTCCAATATTACAGTAGCCAAGTGGCCTTTCCAAGTGGTAAAATTTGGCTAATCTCAAAATCAGAGAATGGTTACTGCATCTAATAATAATACAAGTATTTGATCAAAGTAAGAGCTGTAATCAGAGCTAGGATTGACTGTTACCTTTTCTACAAAAAGCTGCTAGAAACGCCCAGTAATGCTATTTTAATGTGGTCTATATTAGAAAGAATATGTCAATACTTTTTTCATGTCCCGTTTTTTGTGCGTCAATCAATAATAGACACAATAACGCATTTTGTTGTTTTCAAAAAAGTGATTTCCTTACAGTGTGACTATGTCAGCGTTGGCCTGCTGCACTGCGATGCTCAGAGGGTCCTGTCCGTCATCGTCCTCGTCATTCTGGGTCGCTCCTCTTTTCAGGAATAAACAAACCTGCCTAAAAATACAGAAAAACAAAATAATACACTTTAAGAACACATGTGTCCTCTATGGAAGATCATTTATTCCACTAGATTTTGAATTTTAAATACCGCTGAATTTCTCTCTTTAGCTTTACAAAAAGGTGTTTTTTTTGGGTGGGGTTTACACATAATAAAAAAAAGAAGTTTGGATGAGGCTAATTCTGACCAATCAGATTGCTTCACTGCACCATTTCCTGTTTTAAAATTTAAAAATTTTCTCTGCGAATTTTATTTATTCGAGCCGAATATTTAAAAGTGATTTTTTTTTTTTTTTAATTTGAATTAAAAGTGATTTTTTTTTTAAATTTGAATGTGTTTTGAATATGAATTTTAAACACTTTGAAAATGTACACTTCAAATTTCAGAAACTAAAATTCAAAATAAAAAGAATTACAGTTTTTAAGTTAAAAAATTAAAAGCGATAAATTTAAGGACATCTGACTAAACAAATTATCTTTCATACACTGCAATGCTTGTTGAGGGAGGACAACCAAAATGCAAAAAGTTGAAGGTGGAAGAATTTCTGGATTTTTTGCATTTTGAATACTTCTAGGCAACAGTGTAAAAATAAGTTTAGTTGCACTTAACCTTATAAATTTACAAACTGCAAAATAGTATTGTAAGGGAAGTCAAAATTATTTAAATTAGGAATGTTTTAGTAGATAAAAAAAAAAAATCTCTAAAATGTTCTCAAGTCATTTAACGTGTGATAAGAATCCGATCTCACCCTGTGTGACCCAGATACGTCGCATGGTGCAGAGGTCCTCTTCCTCTCGAGTCTTTTTGGTTCACGTCAGCAGCGTTTTGTAACAAGAATTCACAGGCGATGAGTGAGCCCTGGGACCAAACAACACCAAGAAACAGGTTAAGATTCAGAAAAGTAGAAAGATACTGGAAAACACAGGATATCTATGGGCTGAAATTACACAGGATTTAAGTTTGGAGGATTTTTTTTTTTT
>JACN01146426.1:0-26387 GCA_000787155.1 Scartelaos histophorus | reverse complement strand
GAGAAGGGGGGGAGAAGTGGGGAGAAGAGAGGGAGAAGAGAGGGAGAAGAGAAAAGAAGGGAGAGAGAGCTCACAGGTGCTATTTAGGCCTAAGTATTTGATTAAAACATTAAAACACTAAAATATAAAGTGTACTCTCTTATAGTCAGTCCTACCCTTTTCTGCCCTCTTTTGTCCAACATGTGCACTACATGTATTTTATTTTTTCAGTAAAGTTTATTTGACTTACTTGAGTCTGCAGGTGGCAGTAGTGCATAGATCATGAAAGAAGCATCATGCAGCACAAAACAAAAAAGGAATATCTTAATCAAAGTGCAATATAAATAGTTTGATTTATTTTATTTGTGTCAAAGCTAAATCACTGTTATATTGTACCATATTTTGTTTTGTACGGTTCCATCTTGTTTACAGTTGAGTTTATTTTTGTTAGTTGTGTTGAAATGTGTCTCTGATGCTTACCAAGTTGTTTGTTTCTTGGAAAGTAACAAAATTAGTCTTACAAGTTTGGTTTAAGCTGCCCACTTTTCTAAGAAGGCAGACATATTCTTTAACAGATAAGTATTAGTGTGACTTTCCTCTGTTACTTCGATTTAAAGTTTATTCATTGAACAAAGATGCTTTACCAAATTTGGATATAGTAATTAGTACAGCAATGATACAACTTATAATGTAAATAATGTAATAATAATAATACTCAGAGATTTGTCAGCAGACAGTAGGAATTTGACAGAAACGTTCCCAGCTTGTGTCCATGTGATAATGTTACAGTTTCATATGTTGAGAATTTTACGAGGAAGCATGTGGGAGCACAAAAGACAGTTGACCTCTTCTCTGTGTGAATGTTTGGGATTTTCTGTGCATTTCCAGACATTGTGACTTGTAAACACTGTATTGTAATTGGCCGATTTTAAAGCTTAGCGAGTGTTTATAGATGAACACAGTTTGGGATCAAAGCGTGAGTAAAGGGCACGAGAGGTCACATCCCGTTCTACACGCACCATAAGAGCCGTGTGAGCTTAAGGAAGAGGCGCGGGGCTAAATGATGTTTTCCCAGGTGGACACAATTACCTGCTCGCCGAGTGTGAGTGTGTTTCTAATGCACATAAACTCATCGGGGCGTTTGTGCGTCTGTGTGTGTGCAGGAATTAGACGTGTGTTGTTTTTAGCAGATTCTGGTCTATTACAATTAGGAAGACATGACTCAAAATGAGATTCTAGCACTTAAATAATGGGGAAGCAATTCTCAAGTTTTCTCCTGGGTATTAGTACTTCAGTAGAATGCAGTGCCATGTACTTGGTGAAAAACCTACTCCACCAGCCTCCTCAGACAATCAATCCATCCATCCATATAGTGAACATGTTTTCTTGACCTGTCAGTATTGATGATCCATACTTTTGCTTCATCTCTGGCACAGTCTATGCTTCCATGTTGCTTCATGCAGTAATTTTACTTAAAAATTTTAAAGTAAACTGCATTTACCAAGCAGGTTTCTAAAAATATTCATGATTATGCATGAGACATATTGTGTTACAGTTATCATGGTCAAAATTATTGCATTATTAATGAATATCACAATACATCTCTCATATTATAACAACTAAAACACTATTATAAACCATTATAAATGTATTATTATGAATAAGTTCTAGATGAAAGTGCCTATATTATGCTATTTTCTGTTCTATGTTGTTTCCTTGTCAAAAACAGACAGAAAACACTCAGTTCTACCTCGTGATGCCATGTGCTCCACAGTGTTTTTGAACTTGAACTTTCAGACCTGGAACTGCCAGTCTCTACTGAACAAATGGCAAAAGGTTAACTTGAAAACTACTGCTCAGGATGCAGGATTACTCAAACATGTGTGAATGAAATGAAACAAAACACAACTTCTGGTGTGTTTCTGAAGAGGTAACAACATTCTAACAAGCTAAATTATTGCAAGTCAATTTTGCGTAATATAGGATATTTAAATAATAATCATATTTTGTTTTAAGCAAAAGCAACAATGATTTAAAAGATGTTTAAGCAGCTTTTTTCTAAACATTCTGGTTATGCAATTTATTTATTGTTGTCTTACTTACTTTTATTAAATCACTCTAGAGCTATTATTGTTTATTGTCCCATCCCTATTCATGATGTGGTTCAGTACATTTATAGAGTCTGTGTGCACGGCCCCATAGTCAAGCACACACCCCCACCTGCTCTACTGTTATCAAACGCACTGTGGCCTTCAGTCTGAACAAGCCAACACGTGTCTCCTCCTACACCCAAATCACTCACAGGTGACTTTGTTTATTTGATCTCAATTAGACCTCCACCTCTCTCCGCACGCACCACAAAAAAGGAAAACCCCATCTTCCAATAATTCTAAAAACAGAACTGGATTTATCGAAATTGCCGAAACCTTGGTGGCTGTAACAACGTGCCATTTTTACCCAAATACCAGGCACACATGGCTTCAATTATCATTGCATGGAATTTTGGAAAAGCTAAATTGGCAATAAGGAAAATATTCGTCTAATCTAGGGGTCTTCCTCAAGCTGGGTGCGAAGGAAATTTAGGGGGTCCCCAGTTTAATTAGCTCCAGATTTGACCACCCTTTGGAGCGAGCTATGGGGTGAGTTACTGTGTTGGAAAAAGGTGTTATTTTGGTTGAATAAATGCACACGTTTTTGTAAGGGGGTTTTGCGTTATAGGAAGCAGATGGATATGGCTGAAGGAAAGAAAACATTGAGAGGAAGACGGACAGGCGTTAGATGTAGCGACATAAGAAGTTACAGATGTATTTAGCAAAACAAAATCAAATTTTAGCTTCCCTTTAGCAAAATTACTGAAGGAGGAATTGTAAGTTTTGCAGATGCTGATATTAATACACAAGTTTCAGACATGCTTTTTAGATTGATTTATCAGGTGTTTGCAGTGACACATTTGCACTGACAGCTCTGAGGAGGAGTTACAACTTAAGGGAGAGAAGATTTGAGAAGTGTGATTTAAATGTATGGCTTTATTATTTGATATTGTACAGACCCTCAAGAATGTATCAAATTCACTATAGTTCTCAATGTCCTCGGTGAATTTGTATGACCACAGGCTACACAATAGACAAATAAAATGTGTACTGAGAGAATATTTCCAAAGGAGCTCTCTGTCTTAGAGATAATTTACTCAGCTATACTGGGAATATTACATAATGACAATGGGTTGATGTCATACTAAAGAGTCTGTTGTTTAAAGTTGAGATGCAGCTATAATGTTATAAAACTATTTGAAGATATTTTAAACAAAAACTCACACAAAGTACTGCTCTTTCTGGTCAGCACAACACAAATTATAACAATTTCACCAGATCATATTAAAAAAACTATGAACTTTCAATATATGGTGGCTTATTTAGATAATAAGGATTTACATGGGACAACAGCAGAAAGGAGAAGATAATGAGTGAGTAAGTTTGTGTTTTTGGGTTTATGAGACAGCTGCAGAACATCCAGAACGCTGCAGCTCAGGTCCTGACTCGAACCAAGAAGTAAAAGCACATAAGTCCTGTGCTCAAGTCTCTGCACTGGCTTCCTGTGGCTCAGAGACTTTAAAGCAGCTCTGCTCGTGCACAAGTCTCTCCACGGCCTAACGCCAAAGTACATCTCTGACATGTTAGTGCCATATGAACCAACTCGCACTCTGAGAACCACGAGGACCGGCCTCCTGCTGGTGCCCAGAGTCAGAGCTAAACACGGGGAGTCAGCGTTTCAGGTTCATGCAGCTAAAACCTGGAGCAGTCTTCCTGAACATGTGAGACAGGCCTCTACTTTAAATCCAGTCTCTAAACAGTTCTGTTTAACTGTGCATATGACTTCTGCACTATTCTTACTCATTTCATGACTCTCTCTCTTTTTAATTTGATGATTATTATTTATGTTTTGATTTGTTTTTATTGTGATTTTAATGTATTTCTTATTCTGTAAAACACTTTGACTTACTTTGTGTTTGAATTGTGCTATACAAATAAACATGCCTTGCGTCCATGTAAAAGGCAGATTAAACTCTTGATACACAAATTCAATCCATTCATCCTTTAAATAATTACATTTTCTAAAACTTTTTCTGAATAAATAGATGTTGTTGGCATGAATTCCAGTGCAGTAGTCTTGAGAATGCAGTTTGGATCAGATACATAGCAATAATAGTTTTGAAAGTTTTTGCCCCACCCTCTTTTTAGTAAACCAATTGATCGATGGGACATGACTTTAGTGAACTATAGCGCCACAGTCAGATGAAAGGATTTATATATAGTAATTAGATTAGTTTAAGTTTAAGTTCATGAACACAATCTATTACAAAAAAGTATTAATATTTCTTTAAAAATAGCCATCTGAAGGTTTGACTTCAGAAAAACAATGAATTAATCTCTGTAAAAAGGTTGTGTAAAATTGTAACCATCATGTTAAATGATATTCTGCTCATTTAATATTGAGTGTGTGTCTCAGTTTGAGTTCCACAATGCCCAGAACATTACAAACTCACTAAACTATTAAAACCACTTAGTCAGGTCACTTGCTTTCAGGGTGCAATCCTAGTTCATATATGCTTCAAATGCAAATACAGTTATCTAATACCACAGACTGCTAACATGTTTTCTTAATGCTTGGATTATGTAGCATTACCTGAACCTACAGAAAAAAAAGTGTTCGGAAAATCAGAAATCGTATCTTTAAAAAAGGAATCATTAGTAGCTCAGAAATAGTGTAGGCCTTTTACACCCTTCTCATGATTATGGGAACGACTTGGACATAAAGAACGTAAAGAATTCTCCATACAGCCCGTTGCCTGCTCTCTTTTCCCCATCCAGATGCCATTTGTCCACCTTGGTACTTGAATGCCCTTCCGGAGGAGCCAAGTATCAGTTTCCCTCCCCAGTGGCCCCCCTCCTCGCTCCCTCTGCCATGCATTTTTAATGGACACACTCGTGCAGCGGACAAATGATTTTTATTTTTGACAGGGGAGGGCTGGCTCCTGTTACATAGGGATGAGGAACGACTGAGAGGGGTGAAAAATACACAAGGCACAGCGGCCAAAGACATAAGTAAAACAACAACATTATTATGGAAGAAGTTACTGGATTATTTAGGATAACTTCATTTGGTTAGCATTTGTCAAAGTGTGTAGGGCAGAACTGTACCTAATTCACTAAAAGACTTTCTTTATCAAACAAATGGATGAAAAGTGTTTGAAAACTCAATTTCCCATAATGCAACAGTATGAAGCAGATTTTGATTAACAACAGATTTAGCATTTGTATGATTGGATCACTCTGGTTTCCCCCATCAGAACAATCCTTGCACAATAAAATCCTCCAAACCAAGCTTAGCTCAAGATCTGGAGACGGGTCCCACTGCTCCTGATGCTCCAGCAGTATTAAAGGACTTCAACTTAAGAACCACAAATCATGGTGCACTAATCATGCCAGTGTAATGCCACAGAACCTAAGGATTCAGTCCCTATGTTAAACAGTGCGGTTAGTAAAAGTGTCTACTTGATCCCGAGCATGGATTATGATGGTCCAAACTCCAGGTTGATGACAGAAGTGCACAGCCCACCAAGGTCTTCATTAAACCAGGATTAGAGCTAGACTAAACCCATTAACTGTGGCTTAAAATCACTTTAATTCCAATCAAATCAGAATTGGCCTTCACACTGTCGGACTATGAGCGTCCCATACAGTCCTCTGTGTGTTAAAGTGGCCTGTGATAACTCTATATTATAATCTGCACTAGCCCTGGCTGTGGACGCTGTAATCCTGCAGACAGGGATTAGGCATACTTCTGAGTATCTTTAATAGTATATATTGAATTACCAATAAATGATTACTGCTGTTAGAGGGAAGAGGACTGGCACTGAGGTAAAGTGGGGATGGTCATGCTCTACTGAAAAATCTTGACTGCAGGCCTGTATGTTTGGACATATTGTTAGCTGTTCTTTTTTTTAAGAGCTATGTGTGGCAGAGTGGTTAGTGCTCCAGTCTTCCAAAGAGAAACTCCTTGGCTGTATCTTTTTGGATACTAACTTCCCTCAAAGCTTGTGCACGGATCTGTTGTATGAAAACTGACCAACAACATACAAAAGATATGTCTTTTTCAGAACACGCATCTCAAATTATCATCTTTGAACTGATCCACAATAAATCCAATGGCCTCTGCAATTGCCAGATTTAAATCCAGTTAAGCTTTATTGGCAAGTGGTGTACCAGGAAATTTCACAACATGATTTGTTTTCTTGTAAAATGGATCATATGAGAATTGTTTCCTGTAAAAGAATGAAAATGTCCCCAAGAATAGACCACATGTGTTCCATGTAGTAACTACTACAGTGACAGGGACAAGCCGCCTCACAGTAAGAAGGGCGTAAGCTGCTTTCCGTGCTAAGCTTGCATGTTTCCTTATCTGGGTGTACCTTACCATCAGCTTCACTCAACATTCAGATCAGGGGTTCAAAAATCAATTTCACCAGGGACCATATTGTCATTTCCCTGAACAGCCGCATGAAGCTAGAAACAGATTCAACATTAGAACAGCTTTTAAATCATAAAACATACAGCAGTGCCAGAAACTGCCGTCACTCTTTGGCCAAAAAAGGGGAATTCATATATTATCATTGATGCTTCTGAGTTAGAAACAAAACATAACTGAAATATTTTTTGGGTAAAAATATAGGCCTATTATAATAATGCCAAGGGCCGGGCAACAGTGTGAAGTGGACCCACAAACGGTTCCAGGGCCACAAGTTAGAGAACTATGTAATAGATGTTAAAATACACACACATTTAAGTGAAAGCAATTTGTTCTTTCTGTGCTCTGCCGAGGGGAGACTGCGGGCACTGCTCGTGTTAGCCAGGTTAGCATGGAGAGCATTCCCAGGTGTGACCACAACATTCCCTGTGCACACTTCAACAAACCGCTGTGTGTCCAGTGTGTGTGTGTAGCTGAGGCCTGAGCACTCGGGCCAAACTGGAGCTGAACCTCAGAGCCGTCGCCAATAACAACAACATCCAACTCACACATGCACTCAGCCGAAAAACATTTACGCTCTTCGGAGGTGACAAGTGAGGTTGAAATTATTTTCATCTACAACGTTTGATGAAAAAGTCCCTTAATACCACTTGACATAATTACTGTAAGCGCATTGGGCGAACTGTTTTTGCTGTGTAAGCTCTAACAAACTCGAGCGCTGGCGAGCTTTCAGTTTTTTCCTTTCTCCTAATCCACTCAGCCCCGTTATAAGCTGTACTTTGGAGGCTACAGTGAAAGACACTTGGCTCCCTACCTCTTCAAAGTTGTGGGTATTTGCATGGCTAAATACTAGCCAGTGTGTAACTGTGTGTCTTTTAATTATGTTAGTGTTTGTGTGCGTAACGTGAGCCCCTTTGTGACACAGCAGTTGGCAGATAGGGAGGACTGAGTTACCCAAGCTCCCTAGGGGTATCTGCATTGTGGAAGGGGCTGTCTGGGGCATCGCACTGGTATGTATAGGTGTGTGTATGTGTGTGAGTGTGTGTGTGTGAATGGGTCCCTATGGTCAGGAGGTTCACAGAGGAGAACAGACAAAACGGTGTGGCCTGAGGCTGAAGTGAAGCTTGGAACATGAGAGAATAAGTTCATGATGAGAAGAACAGGGGCGAGAAAAATGAAGAGTGGAGTAAAACATTCAAATAAGACCACATTAGTAAAAGGAGGAGAACGAGGACAGGCAGAGGAAACGGGACGTCCCAGAAAGCGTTTGGACTTTAATCCTAGCCAATGTCTTTCAGAGCGCTATTACTAAACTACAACATTTCTGCATCATTAACTCACTAGTGATAGCAAGAAAAAAAAGGCAAGGTTTTCCATCATTTTGCTACCCTGGCTGACCTATACAATACGAGGATATGTAGTCTGATCCCCCTGCGTTGAAATGAGCATGACTGAAAACCTGATTAGCCAATTACAGAAATGCATGGTTCAGCCGTATGAAAACAAATATGGTAGCTTATAAGAAAGATAAACTAGCGCACGACGATCCAAAACTTTGCGGATTTCTAATGAGCAAAATCATAGGTTTGTACTGTAATAGATGACCAAAGAGATTTCCCATGCATGACTGAAATAAACAAAAAAGACTGCACGGCTCTGAGGGAGTTTGAGGTGTGCAGTGGGAAGTCGTCACCGGACTGAATGATCCAACGTATTTAAAAATTGCTATGCTACAAGTGAAATTAAATAAGCGGTCAAAATATTGAAACTTGTAAATAGTTTAGCAGTAGATTTAAAATATAGATGGATAAAAATAATGTGCATGTATTTCATCTGTATTATTGCCCTGTTGTGTTTTGCTCGACACATGTTCCCCTCTTTTTCAACTGGCCGCTGTTGTGTTTCTGAATGGACGCACACGACAGCTGCTGGATATGTCTCACCAGATGGCACAGGTACTCAGCCCATGCACGCACATCCACGCAGACGACCCGTATCATTAGCGCACACCTTAACCGAGCCAAGAAAAAGTCGAAAACCAGCAGCAATTTACATGATATTAACTAACTTTATCTGCACTACCCACGTCTGTCTGTCCACTACGATTCAGAAGCCCCTAACAATCTGAATGAAAGCAGCGGACCACCCTGGGGACAAACAAGGCAGGAGCGGAGTCACGTTACCCCCAAAAATGTAGTGGGTCTCACAAAAGGGCCTGGGACATAAGGGTGAGGCAGCGAGAGAGAGAAAGAGAGAGAGAGAGGCAGGGCAAGAGGGAGAGAGGAGAGGAAATAGGAGAACACATGAAAGAGTGCATTAGTGAAGGGGTTTGGGGGAGAGATTGATTGGGATAGAGAGATGTGGAGGCAGAGAGAGGTGGAGGTGAGAGAAAGGAAGCACAGAGGAAGCATACTTTGTTTAGGGGATATTTCTACACCTGTTTCCACGATGGAGATTAGAGCTGGAGCCTTAACTGACTATATGTGGTGCAAGGGCCTACATTACGCTGTTATAATATTGTATCCTCATAAAAAAAAAAAAAACAAAAACAAAAAACATTAGTGAAGCTGTGTTTTGTTTCATTCACTCAAACCCTGCATATTTGAGCTGTGTTCTTCTCTCACAAACAACAAAAACACTCATGTCAATACATACTAATGTGTGACAAAACAAACAAAACACAACTCCAGCTAGGTTTTCAAGGAGGTAACATCATTGTAACATTGACTAAAACCTCACAAGAATCTATTTTGTGCAATTTAAAACCTTAAATGTGACTCCAAAACCTGTAATTTCAGCAAAATGGGTTGTGTTGCCATGTACTGTGATTGCAATTAAATGCAATATATGTATATGCAGAGTTCTGAAGACCAAATTATGAACTGATAAACTAATCCAAGGATCCCATACGTTACATACACGTGTTTAAAGAGGTCTAAACTACAGATAGAATAAGATTACAAGAGAGTACAATGCCTGGATCATTTGTTCTTTGCTGAGGACATTCTATTATCTAAATTATTGCAGCCTTTGTGATTTGATAATTGCGCCAAGTCAAATTGCAATTTCGATTTGATTACGATATATTGTGCAGCCATGGTAACAGTGTTTACATTGAAGAACAGGCTTTACTGGTCTCATCAAGTTTTGCTCCAGTGTTAACATTAAAAAGCCTATAGTGATTAGACAGTGGTTTGCTAACATGGTCCAAACAAAGCTATACTGTAGTTGATCATACTCTTTGTCTTCTCATCAAACTGAATCATAAACGTTTAACACATACAAAACTAAGCTGGGTCAGTTTTCATTGTATCCGTCCATCTGGCGCGTCAGTCTCCAGTATCGTGGGTGTTATTTATTATTATCCATAAGCCCTCTTGTCCCATTGGCTTTATTGACATTTAATGATAATTATGGCTGAACTCACACTAGGGGCAATAACACGCACCCCTCACTTACAGCACACACAGCCACTGGTTAAAAACATGGAAGCATTAGCAGTAACCTGATGCTTCACGAGTATTGATCTACTCTCTGGAGGCTTCATGAGTGAGAAAACTACAGACTACACTTTATCACACTGTACTTGACCATCACAATGACAGCAAATACAGGAAACTATTGTGTATTTTCAGAGGTGGAAGAATACTGTACAGATTTCATACATTGTGGGTATTTTGGGGGGATGTTAGATTATTTGACATAAATGGTTTAAAAATGTGTGTGTGTTTTTGTTTGTGTGGGTATTTATCAGTGTGGAGACTAAACACTGTATACACACTCACATCATGGGAATCTGTCTCCTTTAAGGGGAAATCTGATGAGCTCAACATGATTTCACATAAGGGTTATAATAGGTAACTGTTTCTGTTCTGTAATGAGAGCTGAGTATCACCAGAGGTATAATGCTCCCTACAAGAGCAGCATAGGCAGACTGGACTGGGTTGTACTGTACTGTTTTTTTGTCTGGTTTCTGAGCATTTCATTTTATTTTACATCAATATTGTTAAGTCCAGTGAGGCAATTGCTTTGTGTGCTAATGGAAATCTATTTAATGGAATTACATTTTTGGCCCAGGTTTGTGAAAGTGATCTTCAGTGATTCAAATATTTAGAAAACACTTGTGTTATTAGCATTTCTATCAGTATAGGTCGGCTAATGATCTTCATTTTCCAACAAAGCCTAATGCCTCATGCAAAATCAAGTGTTTTATGGGAGATATTGCAAGAGACTGACCTGCAGTTTCCTTGAGTCTTGCTGATAATCTTCTTGCTGTGAGGTCCACACTGACACACTCAATCCACATTTACAACATTATACAGGCCAGGCCAAGCAGCAATCAGCGCAGCAGGGACCTCGTGATTGTGATTGCCGAGGAGGACACGTGCTGCTCAAATTCTTCAATGATTGCGCTACTGCCAAAAGAAACAGAAAATGCCAAACATAACAATAAAGCCGCAGAGAGAAAAGATGGAGAGAAAAGAGAGGAGGAGAGGGGAATGGCAATAATATTAATTCAGACTAGTGCTGTTTCCTGAAGCTAAGCAGACCACATCAAGAAAGTGAACAATGCATACATACAGGCTGCATTTAATTGTTTGCTGCCAAATATAGTGAGTCATATGATTCATAAAGTAAGACTTCAGGTTTTTTTTCTTGCCAAAGAAAATGCAGACATGATTTGTAGTCCTCAAATTTTAATGAAATGTTCAAACAAACACTGAACAAACTGTCTTGCTTCATCTGGTAATATCTGAAATGGTTTCTTACCCCAAATGTTTACGCATCTGGTGGAGTGGACATTTTTCTCTGCCTTTAATAACAACAGTTATTGCTTGCTTCCTTGTAAGAACTGTAGATTTTTACTTTACTTTTAGCTATTTAGTTATTTTACATTTAAAATAACTGCTATATAAAATTCAAAAATGTATTGTATATTTAATATATGAGCAAACGTATGTGTAAAGCAGTTCCCTGATAACTGTGTAAGTACTCTGAAAATATAAGCAAACGGCTCTATTATTCTCTTGTATATATAAATTTATGACTAACTTTTACTCAACACATTGTGGAGAAAACGTCCATGAGCAGAACTGACACCATTTAAACTATTGGAATTTTGGAAACCGATTGCACAAAAATCAGGTTTTCCATTAATGAAAAGTCTGAAAGAATTCTTAATTAAACTTTTTTCCATTTCCATTGTTTTTCTGACTTGCCAACTGGAACAGGCATCTAATATGAAATATCTTCTCTCTATTTGCATGTCACTATGTAACCATACCAATAGTAATTTGCAGTGGATAACATCAACATTCCCTGGTGGGGTGAAACTAATTGTTACTCAAGTTAGTCGCTAATCTGAGTTTTGTTTTAACACAATCCGAGTTTTCCGGAGACAAACTGAAAACATATTAATCATGTGTTTGTTAATGTATACATTTCGTCTTCGTGGTAACAACTCAACATTACAAGATGCCAATACTCCATATCCCAGCAGGCACCTCTCCACTATCCGAGGAGAACCCACTGGTGCGGGACCTGAGACCGAGACTTCAGGTGTTCCAAAGAGTCCACCAAGAACAACTCCATGACAATGCTAAATAGACACAGAGACTGAGGGAGTTAGAGGAAGAGATCCAGCAGAAAGAAGCCCTTGAAAAGAACACAGAGAAGCTGCAGAAACAGCTGAGTGAAGCTGGAGAACACAAGGAAACCATGATGGACTTCGGGAAAAATCTCCTCAAACAGAAAGACAAGTAGAAAATAGTAGAGCAGGGTAGACAGATGGTGAACGAGTATGTTCACAGGAGTCCAACGGGAGAATAAGAATCTTAAGAGGTTCTCCCAGAGCAGCAGAATCTTGCTCTGAGGAGCCAAGAGAAGATGAGGCAGCTCAAAGAACAAATGAAGATGCAGAAGGAAAACAGCCACTACTAACTGGTCAATATGAAAATGACCCAGACCGACTTTGTAAAAACCAGAGAAAAGATGGCTGAAGTCTACTGCACAAGGTCATTGAGGAGGGGGACCAAGGAGAAGCTTCTGATCAACACCCAACAGGAACTCCAGAAGTAACAGGAGGAGAGGCAGACTCTGCAGAGGAAGGTCACTGCCCTGGATGCTGCCCTCACTGAGCAGATGTATCCCTTGAGTTTACCCTTGTGGCAGAGAGGCTGCTAAAGAGGCCCTGAACAAGCAGCTTCTCAGCCTGGAGTCCACCTTTACAGCAGAGATTCGGTCAGCTGAGGAGACCTGGAACAAACAGGTCCTCTCTCTGGAGTCTATTCTTGCTGAGCAGAGGTGGACAGCTGTGAAGGCCCTCAACAAGGCAAAGGAGCAGGAGGAGAGCCTGAACACTGAGAGCAACAAAGTTCAAAAATTACAAAATGACTTGGACTGACAGAAGATGAGTTTTACGGCTGTGATAGAAAAATGTAATTCCGCCCACAAGGCCATGGTGGAGGAAAACGTACTCCACCAGAAAACCATCAAGAAGCTTAGCGCGGCTTTGAACCACAGCCTAGAGGAGAGAATATTTACCCTCCTTAGATGTGAAGAGCTGCAGACATCCTTGAAGGATTCAGGTGATCAGCTGCAGCAGATCAAAGCCACAGCAGAGGAACTCCAAGCTGAAGTGAACAAGAAGGACAAGAAGAAGAGGTGGTTCAAGTGGTGGCAGTAAGTCGCCCTCCAGTCTGAAACCAACCTCATGGTAACCCGTGTCTGTGTATCCTGACTTGTTTCCACTGTAGATTTTGTAAGTGACACAAATGAGTGGAGATAACAAGCAAATTAGCAAATTCAAATTAATCTAAATGAAGTTTAATGGTTGTGACAGTCAAAGTTCATGGCTTTAAAACACAACATTTCTATACCCTGCTATATTCCTCCAGGATTACTTTAACTTTCAGTGATTTCAAGTGGAACATGAATGGGAATATATGCAATTAATAAGTTATAACTGCATGCTGCTGGTCATCAACATCTGGTGTCATGTTAACTCTAGGCACTGCTCTGTCTCAAGCTCTATTACTCAAGTTGGACTTAATCTGAGCTTTGTCTTAACACAATCTGACTTGGCTGGACCCAATCACTTTGTTAGGGAAAAAAAATTAAGCAACTGTACTTTTTAAGATCTTGTGGGATCCTTTGCAAACCACAAGTGGGTATTTAGATGTTATGTATGGTATTAAATCTATCTATCTCCAAGGAAACAAGACAAACATGTGCATATATTTTCAGCAATTAAAACACATGCAATTGTAATGGACGTACATACATTTAATGCCACTGTAGAACATGCAGACAATGCAACACTATTTGACAAACCCTCATCCAGAAAAGTTACACAGTGCTCCTCTCCTTAAAAGCACCATGCAAACTGCACATGTGAAAACCAACTTCAGGAGACACATATGCACAGAATAAGCTGGCCAAATTTTCCCCCCATTTTTCTCTTCTTTTAATTTGCCTTGTCGATTTGTTTATCTTCATTCTTTCATTAGCAATAAAAACAAAGCGCACATTCCGGACAAAATACTCCTGAGAGTCACTATTGGAAGATATTGGACGGTATGTGAGTCAGCTGAACACACACTAATGATGGTGCATTTTATATGAACTATGAACTGAGTCTTGAGCAAATAATCGGAAATAGTAAAATTGTATAAATAACTTATGTAATATCTGTAATCTTCAATCTGTAATAAGGAAAAAATACAGTAACTTTTCCCTATATCTCAGAAGAATATGGTAAATAAAATGCTGATTTAAATTTCATCAGACATTTGACCAAAACTCAAAAAAGCCGATGGATTATCATACTATTAATATCTGTTTTTGCATATTCATCCCTGTAGGCCCATCCCGACACTTCTGGTACGGTGCATAGATCAGTGTCACAGCAGTGAAACTCACAAGTGATTTGGCCTCTGACCGCTGCAGTTATAACTATCAAAGCCTAAATGTTTTAACATGACAGCACACAGTTAAATGCATCTGCTCTTTCAGTCAAACTCACATACTGAAAATATTTTATCTGAATACGGTAGTTAAAATAAGAACAATTAAGATAGAAGCCATTTTAATAACTTGATAACATCTCTAGTAGATGTGCTGAAACTTTTGGAGCCCGACTCAGCAGTGGTGAGGCTGTTCTTATACTTAATATTACACCCATAACCATAAAACATTCACTCCACATAAAGCCAAGTGTTCGGGTCTGGCCACAGAAGTCTCCCATGGGTGCTGCAGTGAAACCTGCCTGCACTGCATTATGGGGATCTGGAAGAAATACTAGGAATAGCCTTCTACAGCCATGGTAAACTAATTGTCCTGGATTGACAAAGCCACTATTTCAAACTTTTAAGTGTTGTGAAAGTACAACGTCGGCTATTTTAAAGCATACTTGATCAAAATGTCAGTGGATTAAGACTGTTCTCAACCATTTGTGTTAAATTGTTTGTATATTGGGTGATGTGGTGTATTATGAATGAATACAGTGAATATAATGTCTTTTATATTAGACTGGAATAAGTTCTTTCAACTGTTCAGTATGTGTATCGCCATTTTTAACCCATTTGTACAACCCATCGTATGTTATTGAAATGCACTGACCTGCTATTATGAAAACAGAGTTGATTAGAAAAAATATAATTCACAGTTGATTTGTTACTGGTTTGACCCCAGATTAGTCCCTTTGTAGACTTGGTCATGGTTTAGTCCTGGTCTAGCACAGGCCTTGGGTTTAGTCACAATTTTGATTTCCTGAATATGCAAATTATATTATTTTAACTGTACCCAAAATACATTTATTTGTTTTTGTTTTTTTGTTAAATACCAATGTCACTTACTTTCGGAATGCAGAAGCCAGTGTAGCATCCACAGTGCGTGTGATTGTGTGTGTTTGTCACCGGACACTAACAGAGTCATTGGAACAGTTCGAAGTAACTGGAGCACGGCTTCACTGCAGGACATTATAGGAATTTACGATGTGTTAAATGTTTCCTTTGTTCCTCCCTCAGTCCACTTGATCCAGTAATTAGGAGAGGCAGCAGGTTGCATGAGCTCATTATGGCACTGCACCACCTCAGACCACCTTAACTGCCATATCTGTCTGATTCATAAAAATGTTTTATGGGGGATTTACAGGTTATTTTGGGAAGGAAACTGAAATAATATAATAGGTTATATGTTCCACAAGTCTACTATGCATGAGTAACAATTGTAAAAGTAATGTGTCTAATTAATTACCCGCACAGATCCATGTAATACCCCCTTTGTTTCCCAGTTAACATTGTGGTTAAATCTGAAACCCTGATGGCACTTAGCCAAAAGTTAAAATGCCAGTGGCTTTTTCTCAGGCCTCTGCTCCCTGAAATAAACCCCATGCCCAACTCCATTTGGCCAACCAATCTGGGTCGGGGCGGGGCAGGAAGACCAGAGGTATAGGTTGCTCTAGTAATAATCATAAATCAGTGGTGAAGCGCTGCCATGTCACATGCCAGACTGCGCACTAATGACCAGGCCCATCTTTCACTGCCTATTTTTATCTGTGTGCCCTGACACAGGCGTCTGGAAGCATCCTCTCGTTTTACGTCGTCAGCACCTCGCCGGCAGGAGCAGAAGTTCCTCACATATCTAAAAATACAGCCCCCCTGTCCCCCCCAGTAGGGCCTAAGCACTGGGACTTGGCACAGCAACCTGCCGGGCAGGACCAAGAAACATCTTCAGGCTTAGCCCCCGCCCCACGCCACCCTCCAGGGAACAGCTGGCCAAAAAAATAGATCCATCTGCCAGTGCCTTCAGATTCCACAGTCGTTACGCTTTAATTAAACACGCTCAATGTGTGCATGGCCTTTTAAATTTTATATTTTAAAACACTCCTCTGATGCTGTTTTCCAACTCTGTGCACACACAAACACCTGCACATTTGCTTCCTTTGTGCACAATGTTCTGCCAAGTGTTTTAAGCTCTCTGACATGTGGCACTAGAGACTGCAGGTCAACGACAGCTCGGGGCTATTCTGGGCTCTGTCACAGCTTGAGCTTTTAATTTATTCGACCAGAATGTGTCAATCAAATAGCAACAGGGTTAAGGCCTGAGAAACCTGCAGAGACCAGGGAGGGACCTCTTCAGTCTTCAGCTCCATTCACACTGTACACTGTGGGCCAGCCTTTTGTGGTCTGTTAACAATGATCATGCCACAAACAAATCATGGATGGATTTGTGGCAAAAGTACAAACATGTCTATTATCAAATATGTGGTTTGGTACAATTTAAGACAATTTCAAAAGGCTAAAAGGCTAGATCCAAGGTATTCTGTTGTGAATGAGATATCTGATTCCTGTCTTTGCTGTTAATGTGGCAGGTGCTATTGTGTAACATGTCATGGTGACAGGCTAGTGTTAGTAATACTACTCATTTGCCAATGGGCTGTCCCCTCTGTGCCAGGCTTGACAAGGTTTAGTTGAGATTAGTAAATCTAAATCACAATCTATGGTTAGGTGACATACACAAGTCTGTTTCAGAGATAGAGCTACAGGGAGAATGGGCCAATGCCAAGTGTGGAATATGACCCTGTTATTGCAGAGCCAAAACACACATGCCCGACTCAGTCCACATGTTATTCTACCTCATCCATGCCTGGCACCAGCAAAGGGCCTATGCATTTACATGTCATAGCCAACTGTTGTTTTTAAAATTATTCCAAGTCCATATGAGCCGCGTATCTTATCACTTTAACCACTAACTCTATGTTACACTGCTGGTTCCAGCACATGCTGAGGTGCACTTGACATGTCTTAGTCATGTAGTAGCAGCCATGATGGATACCTCGCTGGTGTTGTCTTGAGTGTATGTTTCAAATGATGACTTGAGGTGAACCCATGTACTACCTGCGTCCAGTCTCACCTGATCCCAGAGGCTAAACAGGGTTGGACTGGGCTGTACTTGGATGAGAGACCACCTGGAATAGCGGGTAACACAGTGGAGCAGCAGAGGCTTTTTGTTTTTTGTCTTGTACTCCTCAGACTTTTGATACAGCTAATTAACTAGCTAGTTAATTAGCTAGTTAATGGTATATTTTTATTACACTGGAGCATGTGCATTACATTTGATATGTTTAGGCTAGCCTGGCAGATCTAAGACTGTAATTATGAAATAAAGAATGCAATCTTCTTTTTTTCATAACTTTCTTTGTGCAAATCTTGAGTCATTCTGTGTATGTCAGGGGGATTCCATACCACAGTTTGGGAAGCACTGCTCTAAAACAAACTATCTACCTCAGGGCAGATGTGATTAGAACAATATCTTACCACCAACGAATGTACAGTCAGTGATTAATGCACAAAATTATAAAGCAACTCTGAGTGCCTGGAAAAGCACTATGTAAGACGTGATGCATTATCATTATTATAATAAGACTTGCATTAAGACTTTTGGACATTACCTTGGACCAAATCGAATGACATTGGTGGTTCAAGTTTTCTCCAACAGCAAACAGATGTTTCTGTTCTTCCTTTCATTTTTTGCTATACTCAAACATAACATGCAAAAACAATATATTACATTTTTATAAGATCTATACACAGGTAATAGGTAGATAATTCATTTAGAAAAAATGGCCTTGTCATTGCTTAGGTCTGAAAAGTTCAACAATTCTGAGTAAAATTCATACAATAATTGTAGTCTACATATAAATTCAATACTGATCGGAGGCCATTCTCTAGCCAATTGCATAATCCCTCTCTTTATCATTGGCTTGCTGGTTGATGCACTAGGCAGCAGGCCATGCCACAAAAAAGAACATTTTGTCTGAATGTTTGTGTGTGCAATGCCAGTAGAATTTGACTTCTCTGTTTCTACCACAAAGGCATTTTGGACTGTTTTGAAAATCATAAATAATGGAAGATACAACTGCGTTTTGTGTGGTTCCATGTCAGCAGTATGACCTCAGCAGCTAAAATAAATAACAGCACAGAACAAGACTCCTGGTTTGATCCTAGCCACTGACAAGCAATAGCAAACATCCAAATTTTCAAATTAACTAGTCCAAGATTGTAAATTTTTCTAAGAGCCAAAATTGTTTGACATTGCATTCACAGGCTTAATTCAAGCCTTTATACATTAATTAAGTTACGTTTGAGCACCCGACATCTTTACTTTAAAGAAGACATGTGCAATCTTCTGGTTTATCAAAGTATGACATATGTTCATCATTATTACAATTTGTATAACACAATATTGATCTAAAATTACATTATGTTATAATAAACTACACATTTGTATGGTGGCATTATGTAGATGCAAGCAGCTTTTTGTTTTTAGTGGTGTAAGATGGCTGTGTGACATTTTTAATCCTACCTGGAATCAGATTTTTGAAATAACCTTAAGTATGTAGCAGTGGGCAGAGACAGGGGGTAGGTGATACCATTTTTTTTCACAGACCACTCAAGCCTCAGGACAACACCAGGTTACTCAAACGTGCATAAATCAATCAAAATACAACTTTGAGTAACCTTATGATTAGGAAACACAGTTATACCATGTTTAAAGTCTAATAAAAGTACATATGTAAAATATGTTCCCTATAATTGGCATAGTAGCTTTGAGAGCCTCTGTCGAACTCCACTCATGCTCTAATATGGCTCATATAGTCACTGCACAGAGTTGTTTTTGCATTGAGGAGATAAATAAAACTTCGAGCGCGTCACTTACACCAAACTATTAATAAGAATGTCATTCGCTGCGCCCCCTCCTCCTCCTTTGGTCTGTACCCCATTACTCCTCTGGACACTTGCCCAATAATGTCCGCATGGCAGCTGGACGCATGCGCACTGACGCGGAGAGTTCAATGATGAAGTTGGGTCTTGTGTTGCGGTGCTGCCTGGTGCTCAAACTTGGACGCGGGCTGACAATAATGCAGTTTCACGAAGAAGCGGACAAGACAGTCTTCCACAACATTACGCGAGAGTCCACTTGGAGTTTTTGAATGCGTTCGTTTGAGTAAAGAAGTTGTGCGTTGTTTTTTTGAGGGACGTCATGGGGAGGAATGGGCAGTAGCGGCGTATGTGTTTTGGAGCAGACAGTGACCGCGTGTTAACAGCAGGGAGAGCTGCAGAGACCGGTGCACTTGAGTATGAACCGTGTCCAGCACTGAAGGAACTTGGAACTGCAGCCTGCGACACGGACAGAAGCATAAAAAAGGTATATTCAGTCTATTCATGTTAAAATCTGTTATTTTTCTTCTTTTGTCTAAATTAAGGTGATACAATTATTTATTTAAGTAAAATAATCTTCTGCATATCTATTTATCGTGATAACTAAGGGTATTCTACATAAACGGGACATTAATGTGTAATCCCTTTTGTAACATATTTTTTGTGTTTTTTTCCCATTACCTATGCTATAACCTAAAAGTGTTATTTAATGTAGACTTATTTTACATGTTTTCTTCTTTGGACTATTTTACGCTTTAAGTTATATCCAATCAATTAAAAATTAGGCTGTTGGACTTTGCATAATGCGTCATAATAGGCCGAGGCCCTTTTGATTAGGCCTACAGTCTGCACTGGCTTTAGAATGTTTCATCTTAAAATTATCTTCAGTGATTTTACATCACCAATGTCAACATTTTATTTGAGGCGTTTAAGTGGACGCGCGGAGCGAGCTGCGTGTGTCTGCAGGACGCGCACACCTGTGTCCGGTGGCCCCGTGGAACCTCTCCCCTCTCCCTCTTCTTCTTCTTCTTCTTCCACGTGGAGTTTGTGTTTATATTTGATATGTAGGAAATGGGAATCTTACCCCGGGACCGCGCTCCGAAAGGCTTGAATGGCCCTGGCTATTGGCCTGCCCCTAACAACACCACGGCGAGATCCGCGCTCACTCCAAATCTGATAGGCCTTCTGCACAGTCATCCACGCAGATAGGATTTCACTTTTAAGCGCTCGCTCTGTAGTTAGCGGGAAGACATTAATGCACACATGATGCCTGGGATTTGGCTATGATAGATGTTTCTTCTTCGTTTTTTAGGAAGAAAATATTTGTTTTTACTTTTTAAAGTTTAATTAAAATGTACCTTTTTCATATGGGCCTTGAGCGTAATGGAGCGGGTGAAATTGCCTACACTATTGCAAACAGTCTCCACAGTATAATTATGTGTTAAAAATATCAGAGGCCTACTAGGCCTATTCAAATAGTTTATATTATCTCTTTTGATTTTATCTGAAATCAAATATTATCTTTGGTCAACGCTGCAAACGTTACGCACCACATTGACAGAAAGAGGAAGCCTCAAATGAATCCTTTGTTTTCTGTAGGATTAATAAAAGGCTATTGAGATGTTTTCCGTGTTGGACGCGCTCAAATTGAATTTCAGAGCCTCCTCCTGGTTACGCACCTCTAATGGGACCCCAGAAGCCTTATGGAAACACAACTCCTTAAGTGTCTGCTGCTTTTTAACTACGTGTCATGTTAAAATCGATTGATGCGTAAACGATTGCCCGGTCAATAAGCCTGAGTCGAATTTAATATGCGACTTTTCACTTGAACTCTTCCAGCAGGAGTCTGCGGTTTGTTGGACATTGTGCTCTCTTTGGCTTTTATAGCGTGAAATTACCGCAGTGCAGCCGTGTGCAGCGCGCAGCCTGATCCTCCGCTGTGCCCAGCTACGTGTTTCTTCGGTGCTGTCAATAGCCATGGTGAGAAATATAATTCTCTCTGCTGGGACGCCAAAGGAAATGGCGGGCATTATTGATTCCCAGCGCAGTGTCAGGTAACTTCTGGGAGGGTCTTGCGCTGGGACTGGGAGACTGTGCAGTGCAGCGGGATGCGAGTAGCCCAAGTACCAAGTTTAGACCTGTAGGATGAAGTTAGACTGTACAGAAAACAAGGTGTCAACTTTTTAAGGTGAATTTAGGAATGCCACAAATGGGCTTTTTAATTATTTAATATTTTTAGTAAGTAGTATATTTAATTTTTTTATATCTCACATCTCAAAAAGGGGGTAATTGCGTTGAAAAATAAAGATGATGACCTCTACATTATCACAGAGTTAAAAATGTGGCACTGCAGTCATCTCTCTTCTCTTTTATCTTGATGACAGTATCAGAATGTTTGCTCACTAATTCTTTTGGTGTGTCCTAAAGATACACTGACCACAAGTCCACTTGACTGCTGCTTGATAGGAGACAGGTGGGTCGTGCTTGGTTCATTGGTTAGATTTAGATCAACTTAAGTACACTCTTGACACTGTTCGTGCAAAGACCTATAAATCATCTCTATATCACTGGCATACACAGTAATATGTCATAAACAGTCATCTGGAAGTGTTATTGTAAGCTAAACTATAGACTTACTTTACATAAACTTTTGTACAATAGTTAGCAATGGAATGGAAAAAAGATGAGATAAAACATTATTGTTAAGACTGTTTTTAAATGTTTTTACCCCCAATGGAAACACGATGCTGTAATTTTGACTGAGAAGTTGGTGAGGTTTGAGTAACGAGCTATTGTCTAGAATCAAACATAAATATAAAACATAAAAACCCTTTAACAAGTTCGGCAAATATCAAAATGGCCGATATCACTTATCTTCCTGTTTGTTTTTTAAGTCAGTGAAGCAGCACAGTGAGGTCTGTCCTCCACAAAGGTGAGAGAGAAAGGAAGAGAGGGAGGGAGGAGGGAGAGGGGGGTGAGGCCCGGCACAAATCAATTCACCTAAGAGACGCATTATTGTCTTGGGTTTCAGGCGAGGAACAGCTCAACGCTATGAAAAATTAAAAGGTTGCCAGTTAGTTTAAAGGATTGAGCCAGAAGAGCACGCACGCACACACACACACACACACACACACGCACGCACGCACACATACACACACATACACACATATACACACACACGCAGAGCATCCTGGGATGAGAAAAGTAGTAGTAGTAAGGTTCTGTAATTAATCAAATCAAACTAAAACTGTGCTTTCAATTATTATCATTATACTCAATTACAAAAAATATATAGAAAAGAAAGGAAATAAGACAAAAGAAATACAATTAATGACATATATACATTTGTTCTGCAACTCAAAACCCTACCTTTGTAACCTACTTTGGCTTTAAGCACAAAAAACATTAAAATACATTTGGTCATTCGTGGCAGTATAGAAGAAATAGTTTGAAGTCATTCTGATTTCCATTATGAACCAGTAATAGAGATTCTAATTTTTTTCCATAATCGAGCAGCTGTACTTCAAGGCCCCGATTTCCATTATCTTTTAAAATATAACTCTCTCAGACAAGTGGAACAAAGTTTTACTAAACCTATAATGGCTTAATAAAAGAGATATTTTGAGCAGTAGTTTTTGTGTATTGTTTTATAGTTCTCAGTCCGCACAATCAAAAATTAGACGTAACAATAATTCCATCTTTACACAACACAAACCCAAACTGCTCATTTTTATCAGTTCAGTTGGACAGTGTTTAGTTTAGCACCAATTTGAACAGAAGCTATAATTGCCAAAGAATTTACGTGGCCACACCTTTTCACCTTTCGTGGGAACTCTGTGTCTTTTTGTTTGTGTGTGTGTGTGTGATTTTGTGCTCCCATTGTTCAGGTGTCAAACTTTCCTTCAGGTTCTCGAACAATATGGCTGGGAGTAGCATTGTTGCCTTTTGTTGCGGTATCAGCCTTTGCGTGACACTACGAGACAGGGACGAATGACGTTTTTTTTAATATAGCAAAATCCCGGCTTCTTATCTCTGTCAGATTTTTGAATCGGAACGCGCCGAGCTGTCTCCAGTCTGGTCCTAACAGGGTCACTCTCTGGCTTTGTGTGCGCGACCAGCTTGTGTGTCTGCGCTCTTGTACCAGCCAAGCGCCCCGATCGGTTACATGTCTCTGTTTTCATTGTTGATATTTACTTCTGCAATTCTCTGTCCACTTCGCCCCCGGCTGAAGATGATATGGTGAAGTTAGTGCTGCTGCTGCTTCCCTGCGCCGGGCTCCTGTTGCTCACACATAAACATACTGACAGCACGTCTCACCGGCTTGTTTAGATAGAGACATTAATGTATGCAGCAGGCGCGCATGATCTCTGCAAAAAGCCAATCAGTGTTCTATTAACGGCACTGATATATTTCAATACGTGAACGACACTTCAGGAGCCGGTTACTTGCTTGAATGGACGGTTCCTTGGTGTAAAGTATGAGTGCCCATTGGAGGTAGAAAAGGGCCAAATAAATGTAAAGTAATATTGTATTATAGTATTGTTTCTCATGCTAAAAAGAGTTTGCAATAATTGTTCGTGGCACATTTATATAACCGTAATAATTGCCAACAAAGATAATCGCCATTATCTTTGGAAAAAAACAGGATCTCTGCTAGATCAAAGTACAATTATGTAAAAGTTGTTTAAACTTGGGAACTTACTCATAACTTTAAAATGATAATTATTTATATCCATAACATTTTTAAACTGTTTATACTTATTAACATATTATTTACAATTACTGTGGTATAATTGTTAATTGAAATGATTTTGACCATGATTACCAAATTTCATCTCAAGCTTTTTAGCAAGAAAACTATTCAAAGCAATTGACTAATGATGTTAAAATGTAAAGAAAAGCTAAAGTTAGAAACCATACGGTGCTTTACTTAGCTGTGATGGTAACATGTCCAGTGCTCACGCAGACAAATTGCTACTAGCAGCAGTTTTCTGTGTAGCATCGGTAAACATCAGTGATTGTTGGTAATTGACTTTGTATGTTCTCCTTCAGTTTGTGGAAGAGCCTTCCAGAGCAAAGACATGGAGGCCTCACAGGACCTGAGCGAGCAGATGGTGAGTCGCTGCTACTGTTTGTATGTGAATGAGTGAGTGGAGAGTGTACCTCAGGCAGGCCTCATGTGCAGGGTATAGATGCACTGCAGAGCTGTGCTAAATAACATACAGCAGATGTGACCCAGCCAGTTTACATTAACCATATGGCAACAAGCATGATCTTGAGACATCATTACACACCCATCAAGCATTTGAGTAAGGGTGGCTATAGACTTTAAAACAAATATAAAGTTTTACCAAATTCATAGCAATGAGTTTATCTGAGATAAAAGTACATGTACACTAGGATTGTATAATGGTGTAGTGTAAATGCTAATTGTCATAGAAACAAAATATGAAGGGAAAACAATCCTTTTTCTCTTGGGGGCACCTAACCTCTCTGGATGGCACTGTGCCGTTGACCTACTATCAGGCTCCACCCTAAACCCAGATCCTACACCCAGTCAGGTTGCAGATTGTCAGACAAAGTGTGTTGAAAAAAAGTAGGAAAATGTGTTTTGAGCTTGTGGTCAGACAGCTCAGATCTTGTGGTGTATGTAAAGGCTTATTAAGGTAATCAGTAAAGTTTTATTGGTGTTTTCAATGAACAAAAAAATTCAAACTATGAATTCTCTTATGTCTTTTGAGTGGTGGAGGTGGTATGTCGAGTGTCAAATAGATAACGATAATAATCTAGATTCAGTATTCAAGCCTAAGCTGTGCCCTTGGAAAGAGACCGGGACTTCGACCATTCATCTGAATAATTATGAATAGTCGACTATTAAAATAATCCTAATGGTATTTTAATATCATGAAGCATTTTCTCAATGGATAACAGAAAAAATACTTGACTTATAATAGAAAAAATACTGACTTATTGATTAATCCAAAAAATAGTCAATTACTGAAATAATCCCTAAAAGGAAATTGTCAGTGACAAAATGTATTTAAATCTATGTAAGTGCTATAGTAGGAAAAACTATAATTTGTGTTTGCTATGGATACTATGTTGAATATTTTTCTTGTTAATGTAATTGTAAAAGACTGTGGTGTGGTAATGCCCCCTCCCTGCTGACATTTGCAGAGTAGTGCCCGTGTAGCCTGCAGGCTGGTGAGTGTAGGTTTGTGCGTCATCTCGCCTCAGCACCGTCCCACTTGGGCTTGTTTAAAGATCAGGCCTCCGTATTGTTGGGAAAATGATTTTGGCGGCGACTGAGGTGCTCTCTTAGATTTCAAAGTGGTTAGTCAGCCTCCAGGACAGGTGTAATTTCATCTGGCCCCTCTCTCTGCTCCTCTCGCTCTGACCTGCACCTTCCATGTTACAGCCATAGTGTGAAGTGGGACAGTCCTGAACTATGCTGTTTTTCACCCACTTTTATGTCGAGGCTGGGGTTTTGGGTTACCTCCTGACCCCAGTGGAGTACTGTCACTGGTACAAACACACAACAATAACACAAAAGAAACAAAGGAAAAGAGCATCCATCACGTGTCGTTCCAACTATCTGATATAGATATTCCACAATTACAGCTCCTTAAATAGAGGCCTGTATCATTTATAATGTGAATGTGAGCTGCAGCCGGAGGGCATTGATTAATTGTTCAGGCTGGAAATGAGAGCTCAGAGGAAGAACACAGATTTTATCTTGGGACAAAGTGCTCAATGCGTAAGAAATTGAGGACTTACACGTTGCAGCCTTTTTCTTTAAGTTAATTACATTTTTCAAATTGATTTAAGTTTAAATATTTGCTGAAATTTGTGTCCCGCTTTATAAGACCCACTATGGCTTAATTTTGTAAGTGCTATATACATTTATAACAGTGTGTTCACATATGAAAGTTATGCATGTTTAATAACTCTTATTGTTTTCACAATTTGCAGTAATAATGGATTATGTCCTTTGATGTTCTCTGACCTATGTCATTTTAATAATAATAATAATAATAATAATAATAATAATAATAATAATAATAATAATAATAATAATAATAATAATAATAAAACAATTTATTGATATAGCTCTTTTCAGGACACTCAAAAACTCTTTATAGAACACATATTAAAACACAG
>KN512051.1:0-22411 GCA_000787155.1 Scartelaos histophorus | reverse complement strand
AGCGGGGTGAAACAGGGGCACCGGGATTTATGGGCCAGAGCGCACTGAAATTGGGCTAAGAAAGTGCAAAGAAACGCAATATCTGCTTCCGAGGAGAAATTTGGCTTGAGAGGATGGAGTGGAGGCAATAAATGAAAAATAAAGAATGGCTATAGGAGCTCCTGGAGAAGAGGTGCATCCTGGGATATGCAGAGGAGCAGACGCCGCAGTCTGTTGTCTCGCTGCCAACTCCATCTGTCTACTTTCACATCACTTCCATCAAACGTTTAACTAAAGCGAGACATGGAAATTCACGCTGGAGCGCCATGTGGAGGCACAAAGCTCGGGTTTTGTTAGAAATGAGAGCTGCAGAGGCTGAGGAAGCTTTTCAGATCAAATTCATAAAAAAAAAAAAGTGTGATTCATCTCCTGACCAGCCCAGATTTTGATTTATGTTTTCTCATCACAAACTTACCTGCAGTTGTGTTTTGTTTCATTCACACATGTTCCACCTTGTGATGTGATACAGGAAGTGCTCCACTGTGTTTTTAAACTCCATACACCTTCACGAGAATCAGCCGGATAATTTCATTTTGAACTTTGGAGATTTAAACAGACTAAAGTGGAATGATTTTGAGGAGGTAACAGCATTATAACCTTTAATTGTTTCTGCTCTTTAACGTAAATATCATTTGCTGATTTACTATACTCCATTTTATGTTCTCTGAATGATGTGTTCTGCTCTTAAGGAGGTTGAGGGTTCAGTCCCCTCACGCTACATCAAAAACTCCAGAGATCTGTAGGTTTCAACGTGAGCAAAATTATAAGATGCATTTGGAAGGTCATGGTTTTGTGAAGTCTCCTAAATTCTGACTTATTATGGCGACACCACATTCACATAGACATAGGTCAGGTGCCTTTTAGCCAGGGTACACTTTATTCAATCACTCACTTTCACACAACAAGGTAGCCTATATAATTTCCTCTCTTTATTGGATTATTTTATGTTCATGTCTGCAGCAGTAAATCACAGTTATCCTCTCAAACCTTTAGCTCTTCCTCCACTGCAGCTGAAGAACTATCCAGCACCTCAGCCTCTCCATCTCATTTTCATCCCTGCCATCTGTGCCCCAAGTAGCAATATTTTCTCACTTCCTTATTTGGATATCTGACTTGTGAAAACAAGCATAAGATTAGCTCTAAACCTGTCATAATAATCTTTGTTTTATGATCCTTTATCCGGAACAAACAGAAATAAAATGGGGTAATAACACACATTATAGATGACGACTATAATTTGTTCTGCCTCTTACAATATGTCTTTATTGAAATAACACACTCTTTAACCATTGCTTCTCACATCAAAGTGTCTCTCTCTCTGTATTATGTTCTGCATCCTGTAAAGGGCTAATAATTTCCCTTCCCGCCAATCTCATTTGCCTATTACTCAGTAGCAGACTCCTTGTTTTGAAGGTGTGTCTGTGTATTATCCACGTCAAACTAACTGAAGTTGGCCCAGTATCAAAGTCTTCTCCTGGGGGAAACCCACACTCACTGACAAAGGCCCAAGTTACAAAATAGGCCAGAGGTTACCCTGTTTGGCTCTGTAGCTTCAGCTCTCACAACCATAAGAAACACAAGCCACACAAAAAGGACATCCATGCTCTAATGCTACCATGGTGCACGTAATTGAAAGAGTGAATCTTGCTGAGTTTTACCACATGAAAGTCTCCTCTAATAACTATGGTTAAACATAACTGCAGAGATGGTCCAATTAACGTCCATTAAACCATGCAGGTTTGTTTAGAGTACTGCTGTTTTGATGAATTGTGAAAGTTAACAAAAGACTTCAAATGCCGTTACTGAATCTGGCCTACTTACTAAAAAAGAGGAACAAACGGGACACAGATCATTAAGCAATTACCTGTTCCCTGTTATCACTGCTAATGTTGTCTCCAAATCAGCCTGTACATGACAAGAGAAAACAACAAAGGGCCCAGACCTGATCCCTGATGGACTCTCACTCCCACCATGTCTTTAATTTTAATTAATTTGTCTTTAATTTTGTCAGAGACCTACACGTGACACTCGTGCCTTTTGTTGCTATAACACATTGTCAATAACATGTATTAGCAGTTCACCACAATATGTGATTTTATACTAAGCAAACTATATATTCTCCCATTCACTGTTTAGGCTGAGCATAAATAAATAATGATGCTCCACTTTTAGACATATTGGTTTAAAGTTGCACTGTCTATCTTTTTCTGAATCAGAAAGAGATCCGCACTGCAGTTCTATAAAGGTAACAAATTTTTACTTTAGACTTTAGTACATGAATTCATTTTCATGTACACAGAGCTACACATACAGTAACAACACAGCACAGCAGACACAGACATATTACAATAGACATTACAGTACATTCAGTCTACTGTGGGTTTACTGTTCAAAAATGTGATGTCCGAGGGGGTCAGGCTCCTCCCTAAGCTCCTCCTCCACCTGAGCGCCCTGTACCTCCATCAATTTCAATGACTCCACAATGTGACATTTTGAGACAAGTCTGCTGAGGGCTTGAAATAAAAATTTGGGAGCTCCAAAGAACTGCAGTGTGGATCTCTTTCTTCTTTTGCACAATTTTTTTTTGTTATTGGACCCAGTATATCTACTAATAACTTTTTTTCTGCATAACATGGCATTACCTAGAGGTTGTGCAAACATGCCAGGTTACATGTCATATCCGTGCCCAGACAGAATGCTTAATTTTCAATGCATTTTTATCCATGAAATCAGCGCATAAGATAAGATCATACTGTGGAAAATTCCAGACAAACCAATGAAATCTCCATGACACAGGTGGCAGACCATCCACCAGAAAAGTTACATAGTGCACCTTGAAAAATATCCGCCAACACCCACCCTTTTGTTTGGCGAGCAGCTCCAGACTCCATTGCTCTGCGTATAAACCAATGAAAACACGATACCCGATCACCAGGCCACATATCATGTTTCCTCCAGCTGAAAATAGTATGTGGACATTCTGCTGCTGTTAGAGAAACATCTGAAAGAAAAAAATGTTTTGGGAGTTTTGTGTCTTGTTTTAGTAGAAACAAACCACATAAAGTGCAGAGTGAGCAGAAAACTTGTAAATCTACTGCTTCTCTGGGGTTTAAGGCACTTGGAATATAGAGGAGAGCACCACAGAGGGTCCTGAGGGAGGGCGGCGCACAGTCATGTGACATATACAGTACAAATAGATGTTTTTGTATTGTAGCTCATATGGAGACTTTCAAATGATTTAGATTTAACACATTTGCAACATGATATCCACCTGCTTTATTCTTTTCTTTTTTTTTTTAAGGTGCATTGTGTAACATTTCCACCTGCTTTTCTCCATGGAAATATTATAGCTTTGTCTGCACAGTTTGGCATTAAAATATTCTGTCATGATGGAGCCCAAACCAGGCCAAGTTTGCAGAGCTCAGCAGCAGAGCAATATGTTCATAAAAACAAGCAGGTGACAAACTCCCCATCCAAAAAGTTACGTAATGCACCTTTAATATACAGATACGTGTTTGTTTTTGCTGGCGTGACATGAAACATACACTGCCATGTAGCTGAATTAAGAAAAAAAGATAAGAGGAAGTAATATCTTTAAGCAAACAACATATAAGGTCTTTAGTCCCTCAGAGAACGCTGGTAAACACATAAACCTGCCAACACTGAAGACTAGAGCCTGTTATGTTCTGTGTGAACTGTGCGTGCTGCATATATAGTTTTCCATCATCTACTTTCTGTCTTATGTTTGCAGTTCCTATGTACAGACCGTCTTGTCCTGCGAATGTTATTTTTATTGGTCCATTAACATCCGGGTCAGGGGACTGCAATTCTGGCATTTTTACTCACGTCTAATCATGTGTTTTTATGAAGTTGCACTGTCCCTTTTCAATTTTTTTCCGTCTTGAATATGAGGTATTACCTTCAAATAAAAGTTTATTTGTCCAGTTGACAGTTTTGCCTTGGATTCTACCTGGACGACAGGGATTTTACACACATTAATAATAAAAAGAACGTGCCTATAAGATCAGATTGCTTTGGCAGTATTAGATATATTTTTGATTTATACTTTTATATATACATTTATACAATTATGCGTTATTTGACATTTGTCTCTTTCTTTTTTTCCATTTAAATTTAATGTATTATCACCATTTACACATTTGCATTGCATTGCATTTGCATATTGTAAAATATTGTGATGTGTGAGCTACCAAATAATTTCTCTTGTGGCTCAATAAAGTTTGTCTATGTCTAACAATTTCTTATTCTAGCGTAGTCAATTATAGGGACTGGTTCACCTTTTCGGTAAAGTCAGCGTTTTCTGTTGGGAAAACATTATGTAATGTTAACCGCTTTTTATCGCACAAACAAATACATACCCTGGGGCCATGAAGAGTAACGCTTGTCTCTTCGAGCACCTCGTGAGCTTCTTGTCTCGACTCCATTCCTTCACTCCGGCTCTTTCACAACAGAGTCTGTTAACGGCTGCAGCACTGGGCATGTGTGCACTATAAACACTTGAGGATAAAGCGCAGTATAGTACACGCCTTCCTCCCGCGCTCTTCCTGTCTATGGCGTGTGAGAGGTTATGGCATGTGAAGTGTCAGAAATGAATGACCCTAAGCTATCTGCGCTTAATGAAAAACCGTTAGCTGAAGTACGCTGCAGGCAAATCATTTAACACGGTTTTGGAGCGTTACAGATGATGTGATTTTCGGTGGTCAGCCTTATACATTCGGGGGTTTGTAGCCTGTCACTACAAAAGAGGCATTAACACATGTACTGGTGATGCATGGAGAGTTGTGTGAATACCTGGACGCGTGCCCTGCAGGTGAGCTGTCAGTCGCAGCATAACAGTAGCGGTGTTTTAGGTAAGTGAGCGCAGTACATGGCATTATCCACTTACAACATGACACCAGTGAATGCAAGCAAAGCCCTAAAATTACATTGTGAGAAGTATTTTAAATTATAAAGCAAAATTCAGCGATTGTGTTGATTTCATTTCCTTCTATGGAGTGTTTTGCAAAGTAAAGTGCAAGAACAGCAGAAGAATAGGAAACATGCACAAAATAGGTAAATAACTATAAGAAAAATAACATAAAAAGCTTTACACATCTCTGTCCCAGTAGTAAAGCAAAGGCTACAAAACAAAAAGGCCAAAAACGTGTTAACATGCAGCAAATAACAGTTGTCTGTCCTTTTATTAACACTCTAGACCCATTTCTGTGACATAACTGAAATGTGTTTTTTGCATTTAACAAACCAGTCGGACTCCTGAAATATTTATGACACAAAAGTCCCGTCTGATGGCTTTAAATAATGATTACATGGAAAAGCTTCAGTGACCTGCTTTAAACGTGGGGTTTGTTTGCACTGTGCTTTTGTGATTAAAGGCGTCAAAGGAAATCCTCCTGCTGAGTTTGACGAACACCAGAAAATCTGTGGAACCAAATGAAGATCATAAAGCCCTTTCTCTAAATGTAAATGCAATGATGCTGTGATATTTTTCCTCATTGAACTTTATTAAAATGAATGTGAAGGCTTGAAGTTTGAAGTTAAGTTGATATTAATGCTCTGTGTGTATGCAGAGAGAGCATGTGTGTGACCTGTACATTTAAAACTAATGTTGTAAGTTTGTTTGCCTGTGTTTTCGAGTGTATGAATGAGAGATGCACGTGGAAGCTGTTATTTTATCTTTTGTTGCCATGTTTTAAGTTTTTTGTGTGTTATGGGGCTGGTCTTGGCTGGAGACTAAGGATGGAAATTAGTTTTGATAGAATCCTGCATATTTACAGATGTTTATTTGCATTTAATATGAATTATCTTAGTGAATAAACACAAATACAAATAAAGTAGCAAGAGTCAAAATGTAGAGGGTGTAATAGATATTCTCCAATTGTTTGAAAGAGTCAGTTTTTTTGGGGGGGCCAGGATGGGAGTTGAACCTGCAACTATGTTCCTGATTGGAAGACCACTTAAATTAATGTACTGGGCCCTTTCAATTTGATAAATGAGATTTGTAAAGTTTGTGCCATGTGAACTGTCTCTGATTACTGTCATTTATGGTCATAAGTCGACATAAATGTGCTGGTTGGTAAGAAGTGGAGGGGTCACAACTTGAGCCTCACACCCACATCTTAATCATGACACTCTCAAAAAAACATACTTTAATAATATAATAATAACATACTAAACCTGAGCATTACTGATGTTTTCTTGTGAATGGGTAGAAAATAAAGATCCAGTACTATGACTTTTATCTTTTAGTTCAGCTGTTCGTTAAACAAAATAAAACTGAAGGGTCCTAAATTAGAGCAAAAGAACGTCCGAAGTGGCCGACACCGACATAAAAAACAGAAACTGAACCCGGTCGTGGTTCAAAATGTAGTACAGGGTCTTAAACTATATTTTAGTGTTTTGCATTTTTAAACCATAAACTAAGAAAGCATAAATCACCAAGTGCCAATATCCTCATGACTTATGCAGGCTCATTCCCTCAGGGTGGACAGCTTCCATTGTAGGATAGGGCCTTTACAGTTACAATATGTTACAATATACAACATGGGGCTCATGTAGGGATCACTCAGAAGTCAACTAGTCCTGCACTGTGAGTAATGAAACTATAAAGAGTGAAATAATAAATCAAAAGATGTCGCAGAGAATAGTTCCAGTTGTGAATAGTTGAGAATACTCGCTATGGGCTATGCACCCCATTATTCTAAGTGTTGGCTTCACATTTGCACATTTGTGAATTTGCCTCAACCTGTCTACTGTATAGGCTCAAGGGAATACACAAGAGCAAGAGAAATCACAGAAATAAAGTCTGCACATTTGGGTTATACATGACATTCATGTGAATGGGTGCACACACGCAGAGGATTTGGGTGCCCTGTGTGGAGGGGCCAGTAGCCCCCTCATGCTTCACGGGGCTGTCAGAATGCATTGGCTCATCTCCAGTTCAGTCTCCGCAGCTTGCGGCAAGCATTCTTCCAGTGGAGAGTGAAAAGTTGGCCCTGGAAGGCGTCTGTGTGGACCAGCTCTGGAGACACAAGGGACAGAGCAGTGTAAACAGACACAAAGTGACAGTCAGATCATTCAAGTGGAGCATGGACTCAGGAGCAATACTGTGCACCTACAACTGGAGGCTAAAGATGAGAAGTGACTGCAGATCCCTGGGTTTCCGGGTCTCCACAAGAGAAGCCAAATTCAGTTTTTAGCATTCTGTAAAGATATCGAGAATTTACTCAAATAAATCATCACTTGAAGATGTCACAGGGGACAGTGAGTTACAGATGAATAATCTCTGACAACAGGATGCTACAAACTTTACATATGATGCAAATAATTCACCGGAGGAACTTGTGTGTAGGTAGGTCTGTCTCTCTTGTCTCTTATCTTAGGCTAACCAAAATTTAAATGAATTACAAAAAGAATTAAATGTATTCTTAAGTTATTTATTTTCAATGTTTGATTTCATTCATGCAAGTCTTCAACTTATAAAGAGAAGCACCTACTTTAATAACCACAGACATATCCACCATGTGTGTAAAGGTCTCATCTGTCAGTTATTATCAATCCATAACTCACTATCACTGTCTGTGTAATAAATAATGATTTATTTTAGACTCTGTTAATTCCCTATAGAAAATAAACAGGCCTGTGAGTGATGGTCTACTCTTTTGAAGCAATCTCGTAAAAATGGTCTTTTGATTTTCCAAGACATAACATTACACCATAACTAACCCAAGCTCCACTCCCATGCATCCCAAAGCACTTTATTAGTCTCACTTTTCACCTTTACACACTCTATATGCGAGGCATGACTGTACCTGTCCGCCTGTCAGCTCCCACGGCAATCTATAGAACACCACTGTAGGCACCTAACCCATGAATGCACCTCTATCACTTTTATGTATGTCGGTGGGACCACAGCACCAAAGAAAAGATCATGTAATGTGCATTTAAAGCCATATTAAAAACCCCTATGCGCTCCAAAGCATGTGATCGCGCCCATAAATTATGCAATCATTCCACATACTTCGCTGTTACATACAGGTCGTAATTCATGTCTATTTGGTTACGTGCCAGCTTCACATATGCCAATAAAAAAAGGCTAAATTATTTTCTCTGGGAGCAAAATCAAAATACAGAGAGGCTGTTCAGATCAGACTTGTTCTTCATGTAAATACTGGATGAAACGTTGGCCTGTAAAACTTGAGTAGTTAACAGTGCAGAAAGATAAGCTGAACCCAAAATAATAAAACTGATTAAAAGTGTGAACGTACACTTGACATTGCATGACAGGTTTAATGAGGGTTATCGAAAAAAGAGGTTGCATCAAGAATATAAAAATAAAACTTTATTGGCAACGGCACTTTGGAGACAGTTTGTAGTTTCTCAATAGACTTAAGGGGCTAAGACTTGAAACTTGAGCTTTAGCTGTTCTGGTGACACTGAACCTCCCTGCAGATTTTTTGTGATGTGATGTTGCATGGTGCAGCTCATTACCAATAATAATGCATATAAGCTTTATAAATCATTAGGGTTGTAGATGACAGGAGAAATTCCAGTTTGACATGTTGATCAATAGTCATCTAAAAAGCTTTCAAACGACTATCTCTTGGTATCTGACCAAAACCCCACTCACAAGACTACACATGCACGGAGTTCATGCAAAAGCAGCCATTTATGAAGAAAAACACTTCTTGGAAACAGTGTATTTATATAAAAGACAGATTAAACTTGAAGATCATTGAGTTTAATCTGCCTTTCTTACAACATATTTACAAAAAAAAAACAAAAAACACTGTTTTAAAACTATACATGGAGGAAAAAATGTAGTCCTATTCAAAAAAAAAAAAAAAAAACACTTCAGCTAATCCAATCACAACCTTCTCATTTCTGCTGTAGTCCTATACAAATATTTATAATTCTACAAAGTTGTATTCATATTTTATTAAAGTTTTATCAGTTGACTAATACAATGTCGGGTTTATATACAGACTAAATGGGAAAAACAATAGCTCAGTGGCAAAAACTTTGGTTTAAGTGTTTTTTATTCACACCACAGTCAAAAGTTAAAAATGCAATATTTACAGGCCAGCACCCACACAGCCAGGCCAACCAGCCTGGGCTAACCAATTATTGTACTAACACAGGGTTTTTAAGGTTTAACATAGGCAAAAACTGCACTCAAAAAGCAAATTGTAAACCAACATAAAAACAAAAGAAGTAAAGAAGTAAAAATCTTTTGGGCCCATGCATCAATGAGCACAGGCCATTGAAAACAATATGCCGCCATCTTGGATTCATCTTCTAGATTTTATTTTAGTTCTATGGTTTGGTCCGTGAACCAGAGAGCAGCGTGGAGACAGCGGGAGGTAAGGAACATGTGAGTGCATAGGCACCAAGTGTGCACCCGTGAACACACTAGAAACAGACTGTGAGGGTGCAGGACTGTGACACTTAAACGCTTCGGCAAGGAAAGAGTCTACAGGAGCTTGGCTCCACAAAAACAAGGGGAATGCTCCGTGAGCTCTGTTGGTTAAGGCGAGCTCTTGGGCCAGAGAAAAATGCACCTTTTGGGGTATAACAGGGCAACTACAGACACTCAGTCACCGTCTGGTTAAGACAACACTGACTAGTTAATACAGCCCTGTAAATAATAGTGAAAACTAGAAAGTAGAATGTGCATGAGACAAGGCAGTTACAACATGGGTCGGTTATAAAAATTCTGTTCAGACCTAAAGAGACACATTTATTTAAAAAAGGAAAAAGTTTAATACATCATATTATGATTAAAGATTAAAACATGAAAGGAATGTTTGTATAATATGCTATAATTACCTTTTTCAATAAAATAATGATATAAACGTTTATTTGTATTTATGTAAGTGAAAATCCAAAAATTTACCCCAAGATTTTATGCATCTTGAACAGTATAGCTGCAACTGAATCTTTTATGCTTTAATTAGTGAGGCTAACAATGCTCTGTTATCAGCAGTTAAGAGTCCTCACATACACAAACAACTGATTCTGTGTCCTTGTTTTATTATCCCATTTGTCGTATTAGTTTGTATGACTGCCTGGAGGCTAGAGATTAGGCTCTTTTACATCTTCAACGGTCACTGATGCCAAAGACGCCCTTATCAAAATGATTCCACACAGACGCCTCGCATAGTTTCACACAAATGCACAACAAAACCCCTCCCCGTTTTTTTTTCTCCACCCTTTTTTGTAATTGCAAGCATCTCGCCTGATGTATTTACAGACAGCGGAACAACAAGCCCATTGGAGCCAATTATTCTCCCCAAAAAACGTAAAAAAAAAAAAAAAAAAAAAAGAAAGAAAGAAAAGAGAGGAACGGCCTTCAACTTGAGCGCAGGCGGACGAATCACAGAAATATTTATCCTGTTTAAAAGTTTAGGGAAGACAAAAAGGGGCTCGCCGCTAAACCCCTTAGCGTAGCAAGTGGAATGAAAACAGCCAGTGTAAAAGGGGGCTATTAGTCCCAGGACATGGGCATTAGCATGATAGTAGACTTAGCCTTGGGAGGGACGCTAGCGGGTGGACTGGGAGGGGGAACTTTCTATACCAAGAGCTGCACAGATAGGCAGAAAAATGCAAAGTAGGGCCCTATATACACTGGGCTACTATCAGCACAAGCCTGTACATAAGAAAATGGGTGTGGCCAAGACAGGAGAGTGAATTCAAGCTCAGAGATGCAAGGCCGTTAAAAAAAGAGGCAATTTGTAAAACTGCAAAGGACAACAATGACTTTATAACTTTCTTTTTGTGCACGGAGAAGACTCTGTTTAAAAAGAAAAAGTGCAAATGTGCTATTCTGTTCCGGATTGTGATACTAAAACTTGGGTGAATAGTTGAATGGAGGAATTGTTGCGAGGAAAGCAGCCGTATGTTGGCCACACTGTACTTAGAGGTTTAATATGCAGGATTTCCATTAAAAATAAAGTAATCCTCAAGGAATGGTTGGTCTTTTTATTGTAACATATGGTCCTGAAGTGAGTGAAGGGGCAATGATTTCGGTAGCTCTTTGGTTGTAGTTTTCCATTCTCCTTTTCACTATTTTGTTCGCATAAAAATAAATGTCTTGAAGGATTGTGGAGATCTTAGTGAATCACTTCTTGGATTTCTTCTTTACAGAATTATTATTTCAATGTTTCAATTATTAAAAGGTCCATATTGTGTTATTTTCTGATCTATGTCCTAATGTTGTTGTGTTTAGTTTTATTCACACATGTTTAAGACACAAACTCTGCATATGTAGGTTAAACTCCACATACCTTCTTAAAAATCATTTGGATAATTTTTGGAAAAATTATTATTGCTTCACAAAGTGGAACAGAGTATTTTGAGCTTTGGAGATGTAGACAGACTAATAATAAAGGGTTACTCAAACATGTGAATGAAAACACAACTCAGAGAATGTTTTTGAGAAGGAAACAACATTCTAACTTAAGCTCTTAAGTGATGAAGCTCTTAAGGGTCAATTTTCAGTAATATAGGACCTTTAATTACACTGTCTTTTGTCCACTTATTCTGACAAAAGTTTAATAAGGTGTCATGGGACTGATGGGGCACAGATGGACCACCTTTCATTCTCAATCCTTCACAGGGAGCAATATACCATAGATTAACTAATTCACCTAATGCATGCATGTCTTAAAGGATAGAAGGAAGCCACATACAAATAACTGGACAGTAACTTGTGTGACTAAGTGTAGAGTGTGTTCCACTCTTCTACATTGTTCCCAATCATAGACTGTGTAAAGAAAATGACTAAGGGAGTGTGACACCTAGAAGAAGGTCCCAAGGCTAGCAGTTATGGGGAAACTTTGGAGTTGAGTTCCATATTCCATCCATCCATCTTCTTCCGCTTATCCAGGACTGGGTTGCGGAGGTAGCAGTCTAAGCAGGGACTCCCAGACTTCCTTCACCCCAGCCACTTCCTTCAGTTCCTCCAGTGGAACACCGAGGTGTTCCCAGGTCAGCCGGGAGACATAGTCCCTCCAGTGTGTCCTGGGTCTTCCCTGGGGCCTCCTCACGGTGGGACATGACCAGAACACCTCCCGAGGGAGGCGCCCAGGAGGCAACTGGAACAGCAACATGCGTGAACCACCTCAGCTCACTCCTCTCAATGTGAAGGAGCAGTGGCTCTACTCTGAGCTCCTGAGCTCCTCACCCTGTGTCTAAGGGAGCGCCCAGCCACCCTGCGGAGTGAACGGAGTGAAGCTCATTTTGACCACTTGTATCCGCGATCTCATCCTTTCGGTCACCACCCAGAGCTCATGACCATAGGTGAGAGGAGGAACGTAGACTGACCGGTAAATCGAGAGCTTTGCCTTTCGACTCAGCTCCCTCTTCACCACAACAGTCCGATACAGCGACCGCATCACAGCCAACGCTGCACCGATCCGCCTGTCAATCTCACGCTCTGTCCTCCCCTCACGCGTGAACATGACCCCGAGATAATTGAACTCTTCCACTTGAGGCAGCTCTTAGCAAAGAACCCAGACCCTGTACTCAGGAGCACCCCCCACAGGACACCACGAGGAACCCGGTCGAATCCCTTCTCCAGATCCACGAGAGTTCCATACTAGGGACACGTATTTATCTTAATATTAACCCACTCAACATGTTCTTTCTGTTTTTATTTCACTATTTCAACAGAAATTTATTAACGGACGAAATTGTGAAATAAAAACAGCAAGATGATGTTGAGTGAGTTAATACGAAGATTTTAAGCCCAAAATGTCGAGGCTCACCACAGATACAGAGAAACGGGTGAGATTTTTCAATGTAAAGTCAACTGGAAAGCGATTAAATTTAGTTTTCTCCAGTCAACTTGCAAATTTGCATAATTGGCTAATCCATAATCCACCAGTTATGTGACCTGAATATCCTGGTCATAAAGAAAGGTCCCAGTGTTTTCAGTTTTGTCTGACTGGTCATTGAGTTATATGCAATTTATTTAAGCAATTACACAGTTTTCTTTTCTATTAGAATGGATGAGACGAGTTATTAAAAAAATGGGTTAGGGGTCTGACTTTGTTTTCATACAATTCCCAGGAAATCCAGCCTGGGATGTCTTTAGTATGCAAATGTACTGTCAGTGGGAGGGAGGTGACCTTTGCTAACCCGAACTCTATTAGCCTTTAGTGTCCACCCAGGCTAGTCCAGATATCCCTGTTTTAGACACAAACAACCAACTAAGAGCTGAAAGTGGCACCACGACAAGCGCAGTCATGTGTGGTCACGCCAACATGCAAATTCTGTTTATGTGGCGAGGAGGAAGCGGCTGGGGAGGGGGAAGTCTGGGGTCACAGGGAGCACCGGTTTACAAAGGAAGGGTTGATATAGTGTAAAGATAGAGGACATACAAACAACTCACAACAAGTGGGAAAAGGGAAGCTTTGTGTGTGATTTGGGGATGATGGAGGTTGGGGGAGGGGCTTGGGGTAAAAACAAAACGGAAAGTATAAAGTATTAGCATTGAACTGTCAAGATCAGTTACAACATGCACAGAGAACTCAAAGTGCGCTAAAGAGCCACATTTAAATACTTGTACCACTCTTGTCTACATACTAGTCAAAGAACTGATGTGCAAATGGGATGCCACAAGATGCTCCGGTGCCTCTATTAATTTAACATTAGCGCTAACACTGCAGCCATAACAATAAAAACACATATAACCTTAATTTAGGCAGACAAACATACTTATAATCAATGATAATCTCATTTAAGTTGAACGTTTTGATTGATTTTCATAGGAAGTGCATCACTTACATGTTATTTACCATCCACAGAACAAATAGACACATTGATCTTGTTTATGCATTAATGAAGTGGACCAAAACAAGCCAAGAATATGCTCTAGTCTGCCATGTAGGGATGGTAATTCAAACATGTGTTCAATATTTTCCTGGCCTTTTCCTAACCTTTGCAAAAGCATGACTGTGCAAGCCTGTGCTAATTGGAAAAAGTAAAAGTAATTGGACTGTGCAAGTACGAATCAGCTTCCCCAGATGTGTTACTGGGATCAGGAAGAATCAAACCATGACACCTCATTTGCTTCCGAGTTTACATATATTTTAATAAACAATTTAAATTGGACTAGGCGTGTTGTCCGGTTTCCTGGTGTGCAAGTAAATATAATGTCTGTTTCTTCTACTGGTGGTATAGGGGCTGCCTCTCACTGGGCCCTCTGCAGTTTAGGTATTTGTTTTATTTGTCTGCCTATGGGTTGTTCAATATTTATAACTAACTTATCCATGGTTTAGTGTGATTTAATTTAATTTATTTATTTACTTATTTGTAAAGGGACAGCACATATTAATGAACATTTAAAATGCAAATATGCAAAAGATTATAGCCACCGTGGCTAATTTCCATCTTCAGTCCCTTAGCAGGTTGATGTAAAAATATCTACAGGACGGGAAAGGCACAGCAACAATCACACAAAAGCACAAAACACAGCAGCACCAGCGCAGTCACTCACTGTACGTACATTTCATTTCAGACAATCTAAGTCAAGAGTTAAAGAGTTAAAACCAACAAACAATATTAAAAAGTCATTTGGTTAAGCATGGTTTCAAATTTGACCATTGAGCAACCACTGTTTTAAAGCTTTAGAAAATGTTGCCAGTGTTGAGAGTTCTCGTATATGAGCTGCACTGTGTTCCACGTTTGTCCTGCTCGATAAGCAAAAGACAACTGTCCAAAAGCACTTTTCCTGAAGGGCAGAGCAGTCACCCCTAGAGCTGCTCTTGTCGTCCGATTTGAATTTCTTTTCACAAACTCCTTTAGAGGAGGTGGAACAAGATTATTAAAAACTTTGTATTCTAGAATTAAATCTGCATATTTGATGGCGTTGTTCCAATTAAGAAATTTGTCAAGTATTCTGCAATAATGACAATTTGTGGGCTTTTTGTCCAATACTTTAAGTGCTTTTTATAAATAGTTTCAGCTAATTTAAGAGTACTTTTACTTGTCAGAGTCCAACTAGTAATACAATAATTTAGGTGTTTTTTGTTAGATTATTTCTTATATGACAAAAATTTGATACATTTTATTTGATTTTATTCATTGTTCTTTTAACATGTTGTTTGAATGACACTTTATGGACCACTTTCAATTTTATTCCAAGCACACATACATCTGGGTGTGTATTCATGCCAGGCTTCTTTGAGAAAAACATACTAACTGACTTTGAAATATTAAGCTGTATTAAGCTGTGAATGTTGCAGCTAGTTTGCTTCCTCTGACAGCAACTGACAGATCCTGTGTAGCTTGCTTTTTATTTTTAGAGTGAAAATACAGGACTGCATCGTCAGCGTACATCTGACAAACTACATTAGATGGACAAATTTGGGGCAAGTCATTAATGTACACGCTAAACAACAACAGACCCAGTATTGAGCCTTGAGGCACACCAAGATTGTTTTGAGATATTGGAGATTTTACGTTATGCACACAGACACGCTGCTTTCTTAAGGCCAGATATCACTGTAACCAGTTTAAGGTTATTTCTGATAGATTGAAGTACGTGAGCTTTTGTAGTAACGTGTGAAGGTTCTCTTGTCAAAAGCTTTTGTTAGATTGATAAATACTGCGCCAACAACACCGCCAGCATCAACACTGGACTTTTCAACAAGATAACATAAAGGAGTCTCTGTGGAATGGTGTTTGAAAAAGCCAAATTGCTTTGGATTTAGATTATAAGGGCTCGTATTTGTATTTTCCACCTCAGTCAGACTGCACCCGGTTCAGTCGCAACTCCAGTGTGGGAACTCAAGACCATGTGCACACACATGACCACATCCACGCACAAGATCATGTGTACATGCAAGACCATGTGCTGCGATAGTTATGAATTTCTTAAGGGAAAGGCTATGGTCAGCTCCAGTGTCTGAAGCACCGAACAGCTCCACCAGCACCACTGAACTGCACAGTGTTCTGAGCTCTTCTGAGTTCAGCTACCAGATCAGAGCTGCACTGTGTACAGTCTAAACTTAGGGTTAAATCACTCTAGACCCATTTTAGGCCTGATATACTCCTGATTTAGATCTTGTGTTACTTGGAAATCCAAATATTATGTTGGAGATTTACTGGTCTAGATTCATCACAGTCATTGGCAAAAAGATAATCAATATATCTTTAAAATATGTCTTAATTTACTGTCAATATTATATGGGGAAATTGTTAAAAAGCTGGTATTTCTGGAGTGAATGCTGAAAATAATAACATTATTTCTTCCACTCAATTTAATGAAATATAATCTAACCACTTTTTCACCAAATCTAAATTACCTTCAAATCACAATAGGACATCAAATTGCTCGAAAACTTTCAAAATAGCTCCAGGGTTGCTGCAGCAACAACAAAACTGAAGGCAGATGGCACTGACATTGAACTTGGCTAAGACATCATTAGGGCAGAGACTATGCTGTACTTGACTAGTTTAAAGACAGTTTAAAGAGCATTCAGAGGTGTGAGACCGTGCAAGACACTGAGGGATTAGGAGATAAGAGTCAATATTAGTGAGGAGGCCCGAGGAAAGCCCTGTCTGCTCAAACACAGAAGGAAATCAAGCAGCTCATGTTTGCACAATCATCTTAATCATTTACACAAAGAGCCCGGTTTGCCTAATAGATCAGCATCTACATGGGAATCAAAGAAGGATGGCCAAAGGCAGTAGGGTTTACTGTACAAACCCATTCAGATGGATACAAGCATTGACAAAAATATTATTAACAAAAGTCTAATGCTTACAGGTCAGATCAGTGGCCACAGAACACACGACCAGGTCTGTACTCTGCATCAGGTACCCGAGGAATTTCCCCATTCAGTCCACTTGTGCTTTGTGGTTCTGAAGAAACTGTGTTCCTTGCGGGGTCCTGTGGGGGTGCTATGGAAGTATGGGGTCTGGGACCTTTGCTAAGGACTGTCCAGTCCCTGTATGGGCAGAGCAGGAGCTGCGTTCACTTAGCTGTCAGACATGCACCCAGTGTATGTTGGACTCCCCCAAGGCTGCCCTTTGTCCCCAGTTCTGTTTATTGTTTTATGGAAAGAACTGGGTAATGGCCAAAAGGATTCAAGTGGTCAAGATGTGTTTCTCACACAAACTGGCTAGACTCTTCCATAGAAATATGGTGAGATGCTCAGTCAGGAGGAATCTCAGAGAGGAGCCATTGCTCCTTCATGCCAAGAGAAGTCAGTGACCACTATGCAAATGCACACAGACCAGATACAGTGCAATAATGAGAGACTGAGTGGAGGATTCCAATGAGTCAACACTGTGCCACATAAAGTTACAGAATGACTGTTGGCCAGCAGTTTTGCATAGACTCATTCAGCAGTTATGTGCATTGTACTCTGTGTGTAATGTGGACAAGGTAAGGTCATTAAAGGTGAAAGGCGTGGCTTGTTTGGTTATTCTGGCTCTTCTATTACAGGAAAGCTACTTTTTATGTTTATGGAAAGTCCCTTCAGACATGTCAGTTACATATTAAGAAGCCTCACAGGGGAGTGGGGACTGTTCAAGATGTGTAAATGTCTGGTTTCTGCTAAATATCCAGAGATGGCTAGAGCTTAGTTCACCAACTTTCCAGTGTAGACAATCCTGTCTGGATGAAGCCTTAAACACTTTTTAAAGCTTGCCAAAATTACATTTTTGAAACCATAAACTCAGGTAATAAAGGTAGTGCTGTTTGCATGTATCAGCTTGATTTTACTCCCCATCCAGCAAACGGAAAAACATTGCAACCCTACCTAGGTCTTTTCTTGTAGTATTTTATTATTTACATTATATAGTTGTATTTGTCATAAAAAGTCAGCTTTTTGCCCAAATAAACCGCGTGTAATAGTTGAAATGATTGTTTGCACTTGACATCACTGAAATCACTGCTTTATTTACAAAGCATCATGTGCAGGATCAGAGTAAACCTGAGTGTTTACTATCATGTAAATCTTTTGGTTACATGTTTGGAAACCAGGAAAATATCAAAACTCTCAATGTGACTAACACATCTAGAACAATATAGAAAAGCATAAGAGGGCCTCAGGTCTGTGGGCTAAACTACATGACAGTTAAGGAGAAGGATCAGTCTCCAGCTCTGCGGTCAGTGCACTCCAGTTTGTCAATGGTCCATCCTTTCATAACATGGAAGCATAGCATATGTGCGTGTGTGTGGAGGTATCCCTAAAAGGCAGGAGGGGGAATATTCTTACCCTGCCCACCACTCTGATGAATAGGGCTGCGGCTCTGTGCCACAATACCCCTTACTTCATTACTGTCACAGGGAACAGATGGCGCCTTTCAAACCCAGAATCGCACCCTCGCTCTTTCTGGGGATGCCGTCGCAGTAGTCTGATGTGCAAGCAAGACTTAACGAATTCCCCTTCACACATATTAATTTACCAGCTCTGAAAAGCAACCAAACCCAAAATGAGATCATACCAGGAGCTAAGATAAACCATGCAGGGCTAATTGAACCAAACAGGTAAATAAACAGAAAGCTCTCTCCCATGTCCCAGAATTGAAATAAATTTGGCATCAGTGCAGGACAAAATAATCACAAGATGTTTGAGGGAATATTCTTGGTAAGCAATTTTCCAAAACCAAAATGGCATCAAAATTCATGGAAAACTAAATAGGGAGTTTGAGTGGTAGGTTTTGTAAATAGGTGGTAAACACATTCTCCAAACTAAACACATGGAAAGCCAAATACCACAACAGATGAAGGACCAATTTTTATAGTCAAAAGGAAATCGCATGCACATATATTAAATTAAATTAAAACTTGAAAAATCCCCAGGGAAAGCCATGTGGTAGGGAGACATATTAAAAAGCTACCAGGGCCTTCCTTAATTATTCTACATAGGATTACTTATTCAAGCCTTCAGTTTTATTGTTACTACCACCTCTACTGATGACATTGTAGAAAAGCACTAGGTAAAACTGAGCTGGACAGGTCAGAAACATGTATTACATTGCAAAATGTGCCTTTTAAATGTAAAAATGCACATGTTTTGATCTGTGTAGTAGTATGCAGCATTGCTATCAGTTGAAAATACTTTTACCGGTACTGAAAAGGTGCATTGCGCAACTTTTTTGGTGGAGGGTCCGTTGCATGCTTGTCTCCATGGAGATGTTATTGCTTTACCTGAAATGTTCCATGGTATGACATTAAACACATCTATCTAGGATTTATTCATTATACACATTTCTACTGCTCAAAAATACAATAATTGTCTCTTTGTGTGGTTGCCTCTTCATAAATGTGACCTATAATGTAGCCTGCAAACATTTTATCTGTACGGTGGAACATTCCAGACAAAATCTCCATGGAGACGAGTAGGTGACTGACACTCCACCAGAAAAGTTGCGCAATGCACCTTTAAAGTTTAATTTAGCATTTTTGCTTTGGATAACTGTAAATGAATTATACACACCTACATTATACATACATTATACATGGTGTTGTCTTGCTCAGAGACACAAAAACAGAATGCACTTGAACCAGCAACCCCTTCAGTCAGTGAGCACTGTGTCTACGTCTTTCAACATGATAAGACTTCATCCTCTATTACATAAAGAAACCAGAGATGCTGCCTTATCTTAGCATCATCATTTGCACCTCACAGTTATCATTTGCAAAGTTATATGATCATTACTTAAAGATGCACTGCGTAACTTTTCTGGCGGACGGTTCTCTCCATGGAGATGCTTTGTCTGGAATGTTCTGGTAATAATGAATGTGTCCATCTTGCGTTTATACTGTAACACTGTTTTTTATTGACCTAAAAACATGCTGAGTGTGAGTGGGCTTGCGTCTCTCTAAGTCCGACATGTAACTCGGCCCCGTGGCGTCACCTGCCGTTTCCATAGTGATAAATAAGTGTAATGCCATACTGTGAAACATTCCAAGAAACATCTCCATGGAGAAAACCAGGTAACGGACCCTTTATCAGAAAAGACTATTGGAACAAATTAAAAGGACATTTGAAACTATGCACAAAGTTTAGTGCGTATTTCTTAAAGCCGAAGAACATTAAGTAACAACGAAATTATATCCGAATAAGGGAATGGGATGGAGATATTTAATGTCATTGTACTTTTTATAACTGTTTGTATAAAGACTGCGTTGCTATTTTTGTATTCTGTGTTTTATCTTTCTCAGGGACTGCAGATGGAAATAACCTCCGAAAGCTACAGTCTGATACAAAGCATATCTTTAATATTTCTGATTATTGCTCCTGTACATGGTCTCTGTCAAATAAAACTAAACAAAAGAGTCTTAATAAAAGTAATTTCTTGTTTAGGCTGGACTGAAACTGAAACAATGGAAAACTTTTTTAGGTATACTTTTTTTAGCTTGTCCCTTGATACAAACATATAGACACAGTTACATCCTTAAAAGGAAAAAGAAAGAACATTAGCGAGTATTTTTCTTCTCCAACTTTGCCCACATCTAACATTATCTAACTGAACATCAGAGATCCGAGCCTTATCATGGCTGGAGTGAGGCCGGGCCGTCTTATCTTATTGGTTTAACACTGAGTAAACTGTGGCAGCACACTGGACCACCCGCCACCCAGTTCCTCCCTTTACTATACTTTTATCATATTTACTCTGCTCTGCCGCTGCTATCTGAAGGGAGCCATTATAGAAGCATCTCTGTTTGTAAACGTGTCTGAAGACGTTCAAACACTGCCAACAAGAAGTACATTTGAGGAAGAACCAGGATTTATCAGGGAAAAGAGTTTAGCTGATAAGGAGAAGGAGCCGTTGTGAGTAAATAAATATGTTGTGAACTTTTTTTGATCTGGAGCTTAATCCAAACAGCAGTATGCACATGTCAGCCAGATGATACTGTTAAAGTACAAGCCTGAAGATAGATTCAGTATAGTTCAGCTGTAATGATGGAGCCTGGACACTTAAGTAATCACAGTTGCAATGACATAAATGATCATTTTAATATGCAATATTCTAAAATGTGGTGCCCAATTTTAGGGCATAGATAACACACCAGGCTCTGGAGCACTGTCCCTCACTGTCTAAAGCAAATCTGATTCTCATCGACTCTTTTTGACTGAGGGCTACACTTGTAGTCACTGGCTGTGGAACTAGTTTGTTTTTGGTTTTCTGCTCTTTGTGTTTTCTGTTCACTGTATCAGGATGGGAACCTGCTGCAAAACAGCTGAGTCAGATTAAACAGATCTGATTAAACATTTCTTATTTGTTTTTCTGTATAAAAATTAAAGTGTTGGGTACCTCTTCTGTTGTGTTACAAACTGTATTTCTGCTCTTTACAGTTAAACAGCACATATGTGTGCGGTGTGTTAATAAATACAGATACTGGTGTTGAGACTAATCCAGGCAGAAAATCTCCAATAAATCAAGTGATTGTTTTCCATATTCATATGTTAACATGTTTGTGTATCTTATTATACAGACAATGGCTGGATGAATTGAGCATTTTGTTGAAGTAATGACCCCAGTGGGCAGCAGATGCAAAGCAACCTCCCAACCATGTAACAATAGCCTGCAGTCAGCACTGTCCATCCATCTGTATGTGCCTCAGTACAGTGGAGGTAAACCAACTGGCTTTCTCCTGCCTCCTATTGTCATACAACCATCACCGCCTTGCATCAGAGCCAGCACAATGTCCCTCTAATTGATCCGATCTCACAGAGAAAGAGAAGGCCAGGAGAGGACTTTGATGGATCACACAAAAATGGATGCAGGATCTCCCCGGTGCACTTCCTTTAGCGGAGGACTAGCATGTGAAAAGCTAACCCGGTTAATTGGAGCCGACCTGTGGGCTCAGCGCGGCAGCCTGTGATGGAGAGGTGGTCCCGGGGGTCGCGCCCATAACGACCGAGAGGTTCATGGGGCTACTGTTGTTCTATGAGGGGTCAGGGAGGGCAGTGATGCTGACCTCACCACACTCACACACACAAACACACACACACACACAGGAGGTGAAAGCATGCCACATTCCTGCACCAGTGTAACAGTGTTAGTTATCACTGCTGAGATGCAGAGGGCAAAAGGTCAAAGATATGTGCTCTGAACAGGACCTACAGCATCAAGTGGGACATCCTTAAGAACAAGAAGATAAGTTTAGTTTTGATGGTTGTTGCAGCACCAAGAACATTCTGAGTTCAAAATGTCCACTTAAAGAAGCCCTTTTGTAATGTGTGTGGTATAGAGCTTTAATCTATAACATATGACAGAAATAGCAATGTTCAGCTAAAACAACTTAATTAAAGAAAAAGCTCTTCTGACTTCCCTGAAAATTGTTGTGCCCAATAGCTGCAGAGATAGCAGTAACTGTCACAATATATCA
>JACN01130180.1:0-37104 GCA_000787155.1 Scartelaos histophorus | reverse complement strand
ATACTCATAGGTAAAGGTAAGGTACTGTAGTAATACGAGAGATTGAGTTTTATTTAAACCACCAAACACAATAAAAACAGTTTATACGAGTGACACTGGGCACAGCCATCTTGGATTCTATTGTGTTCACTGATGTGTGCTGCGTTGAGTCAAGGCGACTGAAACACATTCTACCATACACATACATGTAGAACACCCCCAGTCTCAGACTCCATGCCTCTTTTTCTCTCACTCTCCTCTTTTGTCCTTCCAGTCCTTTTTGAAATGCGGTCGTGGCCGGAGTTTAGGTGTTTAGTTTCACTTTCACAGTCAAAAAGTCGTGACATTCTGATGACTTGCAGCTCCGTATATATTGAAACTTTGGAGACGAGCAGCTTTTTGTGTTATCTGTTCCAATATAGCCTTTCTCTTCTTTCTTTTGTCACATCTGTTTTTGTCATCCCTCTTTCGTCGTCTCCGCGCTCCGAGTGAGTTTCTATTTGTGAAGTGTCAGAGGTTGGCTGGTGCAGGCTCAGAGCTCAGAGGGAGTGTCATAACAAATAACTACAAACACATAGATTGATTTTGGGTTTATCGCGGCGGCGCAGAGACAGAGGAGACGGGGCCAGAGGTCTGAGAGGCACATCTCAACTCTATTACATCGGACGTGTTTCTTAGTCACCGCGTACAAATTATAAGTTTTACAGTGTTTATTTTGGGTTGATACTCTGCAGTGATATTGCTTTGGGGGAGTTCTTCATGTATCTGTGTTAGTGGAGTGTTCCTCAGTTACTCACACTTGCCACGTTTCTGATTTCAAAGCCAAATTCATTTATTCCTCTCAAAAGTAATTCATAGCAAAGTTGGTCTCGAACTAAAAAATGTTTTATTTAAGTGCGCTGGAAGAACTGCAGGTAATAAAATGAGTGGAAAACATAAAAACACAAACCTTTTCAAAGAGGTAGCGGAAAGGTTTGAACAAGGAAAGTTTGCAGACAGGGACGCCGCACAGATCAAAAACAAGTGGAAACAGTTGAAGCAGGAGTATAAAAAAAGCACAAAACAGCAAAAGCAGCTCGGACCCATCAAACTTTTCTTTTTCTGAAGCCGTAAGCAGCTGATTGTGTTTTTTCTTCCCGTAGACGTAAATATGTTCGCGTCCCCGTCCAATCAGAAGCCTTACCGACCCCCAGAAGTTGAGCGGAATAAAATAAAGCCGATTTAACGTGTTTATAATGTAAAATTTAATTCGGAATTATTATTTCCATGCACACTCAAAGGACAATAATTTAATTCAGAACAATTAATTCGGAATTTTAAAAAAGATCATGAATGTGGCCACTGTCAGAGTTTAAAGATTGTCTAAAAACGGAAGAAAAAAAAAATGAACTGGATTTAAACCCCACATTTTAAGGAGCCTGGTATTAATATGAGCATGTTTAGCTGTTTAGGTGTTTGATTTTCAACAAAAAAGTAACTGTTGGCTAACGCGAGCTAGCTTGTGACTGTAGTTTTATGTTCGACTTGTTTAAAAGCACAAATCAGCTCACTTGTAATTCCAACGAAACCGACAGATTGTGTTAAAATAAAGCTCAGATTAAAATGAATGTATAACAAGCCTCAGACAAAGCAGTGCCTCCAGTTACATTACACCCCCAGATAAGATTGTTGTGCTTACCCACTGAGCCGAAGTTTGCAGATTCGATTCCCGCTCTTGAATCAACTAGTGGAGCGTTTATATCCACTGACTCACAGGTTAGCGGTGCGATTCCAGCTCCCACAGATAAACGCTGTTGTTGCGATACGCTTAACCCCCCTCGCCGCCAGTGTCTGCGTACGCGGCTGCGCGAGTGCGTGCGAATGGGTCAGTAGTTCCTTGATGTAAAAGCGCTTTGAGCCTTGAAGGTGGAAAAGCGAGATATAAATGTGAAGAAAATGACACACTTCTGTACTTAATCACTGTTACTTTCGGCCATTGTTTGTTGTGCGTGTGCGCGTTTGTGTTAGCGCGTGTGGGTGTGCGTTATTGTGCGTGTGCCGCCGCGAGAGAGCCACTGTTTCATGTCGTGAGCCTCCATAGAGAATCATTGTGACAGCAGATAATTCAGTCGAGGGGAGTCCATTTAAACACACACAGAGGAATCAGAGCTCATCACAGCTTAGGCCTCACTAAAGCACGACTCCAGTAAATAACAGACCACCAGAGCAAAGCCGGAGACTGCAGCCTGAACAAACTCCAATTCTCACAATACACACTTGTTTTTACTTTACTAATACACATCTAACATTAAAATAACACGCCCAATATATATATAACGTTAAACAGAAATCTGATGAGTGCATGTTTGGGCTCATTACAATTTTAATAAGCTCTATTCTTGTTAGCTCTGTATGTCTATATTTTTTATTATTAATATTGGTCTGGTCTTCGTTAATGAAACACGACCGCCCAATCAGATCTGGTTTTTTTTCAGTTACGCAATGGAGGAGCTCATTAATCATTTACAAACAACCATACTATAGTTCTTGAAATCTGCTATGTTTTGCAGTGCCCTGATATTTTTTCCTTTTTTTGTCCTCATAAGCCCCGATTGGCTAATGCGCCTGTCAGTCACACAAAAAACAAAAACATGAGGAGATTCAGCAGTGACCAGACTCACATCTTCGTAAAGTATTGAAAAAAAGTGTAATTTGGATCCTAGTCTATGGTAAATTTACGTGAACCAGAATTATCAGGGTACTTCTGAATCTCTTTGTATTATGCAGAATATTTGGTCCACATTTTAATCTTTTTTTTTAAACATTTTTGAAAATAAAGACACTATGTATACATGCATGTAGCCTTGAGTGTATTCATTAATTAATTTATAGTTTGTGTTTTGAGTCGGAAAGCTGAAAACCCACTGCTGTTTTGTGCTTTGTTTCCCAGGCTAACAGGACGTGGCGCTGCTTTCCTTTGATTTAACTGTGATCGCTGCTGGACTTTAATAATCAGGCTTGTTCTGGTCCTGGCTCGGACAAACCCACAATTAGAACGTCCATTATGGTTTGTCTTCTTCTCTTAAGAAAAAGCATGTGGAGAGTATGTGTTTAGGAGGAGGGAATGGCATTCTCAGGCTGCGGACATACTAAATGTGCACTATGTATCTTTCCTGGTAGAAGGTCCAATTACCTGCTTGTCCGCATGGAGAAGTTATGCTTTGACCTTTTCCACTAAACATTCTACTTGGAATTGTCAATTACAGGAGGTTTTATTAAAAAAAAAAAAAAAAACCTGAAAAGATCCTCACATCTCACGAGTATGACCTGTTTATCTCTGTGGATGTTCCATACTTAAGAACAACTCCATGGAAACAAACATACTATATTTGTACATCATTCTGTTTAGTTAGGCCTTAGTACATTATATACCGACAAACACTCAGTTGTAATGAAAGCAGTTTGAGGGCAAAAATGCTAAGAATGAGTCCAGCAATGATTTATGCACTTAAAATTTGAGAAAAATGTCTATCAATGAGGTAACAATCCTGAGAAATTTAAAGTCTTTTCAGAGGCTTACAGTAAAAGGATCTCCAAAGCAGAATAAATAAAACAAGCATAGATGAAACAAAATGCAACTCCAAGAATGTTAAAAGCTCTAAACAGTAAATTATCTGTATTTAAGTGACTATACACAATTTTCAGATTTCAGTTCAGATTCTATAAGTTTTTGAGGTCAAAATTCGACTTCCGTGTGCTGTTTTTTTTTTTTTTTTTAAATCATAAGAGAATAAGGAAGTGCACTATTAGCATTCTAGTTATTGTTAGCATTACTGTGACAGCACTACGCAACACTGAATCAAGAGGAATAACATCTTGGGTTAAAATAAGCATAAAAGTTCTGCTTTTCTAGTTTTCAACTCTAAGAACAGCAGCTTTAGGAACTCGGTGTACCGTCCGAGTACGTGCCCCGCGGTTTGAGACGCTGTGTTCTCGGAAAAGCCTTACAACGGTATCACAAGTACAGACGCCTTTTGTGTGGGAGCAGGTGAGTGGAGAGTGGTTCTTACTGCAGGAGAATGTCATGTATTCAGGTCAGTGTTAGTGGAGAGAGTTTGTGTTATCCCGAGCACCCAAGGGACTCAAGATTCTAACTTCTGTCTCATTTATCTCTCGAAACTTCTATACCCAAAAAAATAAAGCTTTTAAACATGTTGCAGTTGTTTAACCTTCTCATTTACCGCCTCGAAGTTGTATTTGGAGTACACGCTGTTGGTACATGCGTCCTCTGTACTTATTCTTTATTCCTTCTCTTAATCAGTTATACACGTAGGATTCTGCAACGTTGCTTTGTCCTTTACAAATGAAATATCGGTTGTTGTGGCGATGACATTTTTTAAAACGCTGAAATCAACAAATCTTTTATTAAATCATAATCCTGCTGAGAGAGTCCTGATGTGGCCTGCAAATTAAACATCATAACTGAGCGGCTGACACAAAACGCCAATAAAAAAAGAATAATATCGATCTGAAATAAATAGATCCCCTGTAGTATTATGACTGGGTTTGATGGAAAGCCATTTAATTAAAATGTCGTTGAGATGGCCAAATAAAAGTCAAAGTTCGATTTCTACTGTAACATTTTGGAATTGGAATTATGAAAGTTTGAAACGACGTTGCTATCTGATTTTCTGAAGTTGCAAGAGAGATATGAAACATTATTTAATTTGGATGACGAAAAGTCTTACAGATTATTCAGATCATCAAAGAATCATTAGCCTCATTCAACCCATGAATACAAATTGACATCCAGTACTTTCACTGCCAAAAGTTCATCCACAGATCGGAAGGTTGGCGAGCTCGACGTTAACATCATTGGTACGGGACTGTCTATAGGTTGGCGGTGCGATTTCTCCAACAAATGAACGCTATTGTTGTCTCCTTGGGCATTATATTTCACCCACCTTGCTCCCAGTTTCTACGTACACTGGTGTATGAATGTGTAAAGTTGTAGAAAACAGATGAAATGTGTAACTTTTCTGAGTTTGAATTGCATAAGTTTAAATTACTTCACTTGACTGTTGGATTTTCTGCAGTTGCAAACGTATATGAGGTGTAAGAACAGTTTTTACCTTTGTAACTAAGCAACAGTATCTCAGTAAGTAAAATATTCACCCCCTGATCCAAATGTTGGCGGTGCAAATCCTCTTCTCCAGGGAACATGATTGGGACTTTTTAAATTAAGATAAGATAATCCTCTATTGTCTCCCATGGGGGAAATTTGTCTTGGGACATGGGTCACAGCTTTAACACAAAGACAGGACAACACAACAACATAAGCACCGCACAAACATCCATCATAGAACAGAAATAAATAAGAGACCAAGTATAACCACGGATGAGGCACCAACAAGAGCTTTAAGTTCCTCTTTACAGGCAAACCTTTCTCAAGCTTCAATTCTATTACTAACTGCACATTCCCAAGCCCATGTGCAGTTTGGATTACACATTCCTTAAGACTTTTACTTTTATTTGTGAACTGCTCTCTCTGAGTTTAGCAGATGAATGGCTAATGGCACAAAAGAATGTCTGAATCTGTTCAGTTTACAGTTCAGGACCCCAAAAAACATGGTTCAGGTCTCTCTGCAACTTCCTGCCGGGCTTCCTAACAGTCCTCTCAAAAATCTGCTGAAGTGAGCTCAGGGCCACAACCATTATTTTACCCGTTCTTTTAATCAAGGTAAAAAAAAAGTTGTATAAATTGTACTTATATAAATTTGAATTTGAATTTGATTTTCTGCAAATGCAAATATATATGAGATGTATGAACAGTCTTCACTTTTAAAACTACAGTAGGCGACAGTAGCTCAGTTTGAAGAATTTTCATCCATTGATCCAAATGTTGGCGGTTCGTATCCCACTCTTGACATTAACATCTTTGGTACAGTACAGTCTACAGGTCGGCAGTGTGATGTTGTGTCCTTGGGCAAGTCACTTAACCCACCTCACCCCAAGTGTCTACGAGCTAGACTGGTAAACTGCTCCACTGATCCGAAGACTGACTGTCGGCGAATCCCGATCTCGATGTTAACACCGGTGGTGCAGTGGTGAAATTCAGCCCTGCACACATGAATACTGTTGTTGTGTCCTTGGGCAAGACACCTCACCCCCACTGGTGTATGAATGCGTGTGAAAGGGTGAGCTTTGAAGGTAGAAAACAGGTAAAACGCACAACCTTTTGAAATTTGAGTTGTATAAGCTCAAATTACTGGGATTTTCTGCAACTGCGAATGTATATGAGATGTACGTACAATTTTTTACCTTTGAAACGAAAAAGAAAAGGTATTTATGTGACAAATTTGCAGCTGCTTTCAATCAGCCTCACTATTGAATGTACACAAGCCGCCTCCTGCCTGTGATACCACACAGAACCCACATAGAGACGTAAACGGTACCAGTGCAGGAGGTGAGGGCGCATGAGGACTGCCATTTAAGTTCCACTCGGCTCCAAACTCTTATTGATTCACTATCAATGCTCGGTGCTCCGTCAATCACCGCACATTCACTCATCGATTCAGGCTCCACTTAGCATCGACGCAGCGTCAAATCAACACTTTTAGACTCCACCGCTGCATTCTGTACAATCCTGAGCTCTAAATCTCATGTCAATATTGGCAAACAAGGCTGCGCCGTGATGGATGTGTCGGTAACAAGTATGAGAAGGAAAGGCAAGACTGTACAAAATGTTCAGGGAAAAACTTTGCGGCGTTTACACATTGAAAAGTTCACGTTGTTCTGTTTTCTGATCTAACAAACCCTTCAAACCTGGAGCTCTGGTTTGCTTCATTCACATGTTTGAGTAACTTTATTATTAGTTTGTCTACATCAAACACTGCAAAATGCTCTGTGCTCTTTTACCTTTCGTTCAGTAGGGATTGAAATTACAGAAATAATCCAAATGAAGTATGGAGTTTAAAAACAGAGTGGCCTGTTAAAGAGAAGAACTAAGCCTAAATATCTTGCATTTTTTCAACTACTATCACCTAAATGGTTCAAAGATGCCATTCTGCGTAACTTTTCTGGTGGAAGGTTCGCCAGCTGCTTTGCCTGGAATGTTCCATAGTGCAGCTTTAGGGCTATAAAAAGTACAAAAGTATTCTAAATTGTTCCCCAGCCTGTATACTACATTATATTCTACACCATAACTACATTTACTGCAAAAACAAGGCACACATAAGAACGAAGACGGTGCCAACAGCCTGATCAAACGCTCAGCTCTAAATCCGCGTGAGAGACCGAGCCGAGAAAAGCCCTTTATCTGCCCATTACACCCCCACTGCCCCGGAGCTGTGATCTGTGCTCCGATTGGACGCTCCGTAGTCCAATCTGCGTTCTGATTGGCCGCTCTGCAGTCTGGCTCTAACCCTGTCACGCATTCTTTCAAGTCCCTTCAACTCTGAGTCACATTTATTGATTAAGTGGGGTCCCTTATCTCAAATGGCCAATTTATCTGAAACACACATGCACACACACACACACACACACACACACACACACACACACACACACACACACACACACACACACACACACACATATCTGTAATAGGCTTTTTCAACAGAACTGAGGAGAAGCTGTGTACAGTTGTTGGCGTTCATGGTATTTTACAGTCTGATGTCTTCATTTCGTATTGAGCAGACGCCCACATGACCCGTGTTGAGGGAGATGGCCTAAATATGCAGAATTACTCAGTTTTGTGTGTGTGAATGAAACAAACACTCATGTTGCCATTTCGATGTGTGAAAATGCTGTAAACTTTTGAAATAAGGGCAAGGTTCAGCCAAATGCTTTGATAACGTAGCGGTTTATACAGATTCAGAAACAGATTTGAAATAAAACATGTAGGTCTTGCGGTCATCAGTTAAAACGTAGCTGTTTAGCAATGAGCTTTTGAGATTTCAGTATTATTGTTTTTTGGAAAATCTATGAGAAAATGAATGGGAAATTTAATTCTCGAACTGGGGTGTGGTCGGTTATTGTTGAACTCCAGCGTTAGTCCTGGTAGTCCTAACAAAAACTAGCAAGAAGATCATGGAGATGGGGCCCGGGCACGACACCCACTTCCTGAGGGCATTGCAACATGGGTCAAATGCACAGGATCCTACAGGGACAATAAAGTGTACCTTAACCTTAACCCAATACAAGCCAAAAGTATTTCCTGCACGACTGAGCCCAAACCGACCCAGACCTGCGCACTCATAGAACTACAGTTACGTTAATTATCGTCACTTCATTAAACGCCCAATAGAGCTAAAGCACTACTAAAGCATGTTCACATATATCTATGCCTGTCATACTTCATTTGTGCTGGATATTTTATTTGGCATTAATCAAAACATTTTAAGCAGTCTACACTTGCGGCTGTGGTCGCGCACATTTCACAACAATTCCTTTCTGCTTCTCTGTGTTTAATAGAGCTTCGAAGACACAGCAGAACAGACAACACCTCGAGTGAATCTCACAGAGCTTCAGAAGTGCGAGTTTTGTTTTTTTTTCCAAACCACTGAAAAGACCTTTTGCAGGCGGTAGCAGGACAAAGTATCGGGAGGCGGCGGGAGCGAGAATGAAAATGACAATTCTTTGCAGGGGGGAGCAGGAGTGAAAATTGTGTGCGCAGACCTCAATTCACATATCTTACTTAAAGCTGAAATATACTACTTGATTTGAATTGAGCTTTAAGTTCGAATCTTGTTACCTCATCAAAAAGGTACCAGGAATTGTATTTTGTTTCATTCATGCATGGTTGAGTACTGTATTTTTCGGGCTATAAAGTGCACGGAATTATAAGGCGCAGTATCAAATAATATGTCAGTTGTGTCATTGTCCACACATAAGGAGCATCGGATTATAAGGAGCAATAAGAGAAACAAAACGCGTGTCGGATAAATTGAACTTTATTCAGGTCATTTACAATAACTCTGAGTTGTAGCTAACACAAAAATACAAGTTTAACAGTTGATGATTTGGGCATCAAACATGCCCGGATCCCTCTCAACATTGTTCAGTTTTAACACTAAAATACAAAAGCTGAAATCTGCATGGTGCATGTCTCTTAACAGGTGCATTTTGGGTCCTTGTACAGCACACGGCAGAACTACCGGTATGTTGCACAGTCGCCCTATATGTGGCCAACATATTACTCCTCCTGACTCGCCCACTAATACCTTATTAGACTAATGTGGACAACATCAAATCGGTTGGAGGTTAAACACAACCAAAGGTCACACATAAGGCAACTGGATTATAAGGCCACTGTTGATTTTTGAGATGATTGTAATGATGTAATGATTTTAGATGCGCCTTATAGTCTGAAAAATACGGTAATGCTGCGCCTACCTACAGTACATCTCCAAGGCTCAAAATAGAGTAATATTTAAAGAAGTGACTAGTCAAGACAAGATCAGGCTGTGATTTCCCAGCAATCCAATTATTTTACATCTAAAAAATGGAAAATGGAAAACCAACAACTGCCGATACAGTATTTCACTTCCTTTGTGTTCACAACAGAAACAGGTCACTCCGGCAAACTCTCACTGAACCAGATGAATTGGAATACGAGATTTGACACATTTGGATTCAGAGACGCTGTAACATCAGAGGAGTGTGCTTGTTGCCAGGGCGATGTGGGGCAAGGAGAACATTGTACAGCGGAGTTTAGCTAAACACATTTGAGAGAACAGAGTACGGCATTACGGAGCTCCTCAGTCTCTGCTGCCGGCGCTAACATGGAGGATTCTTCATTCTTCATTCATGCGGGCGTCTCGGAAAAGCACGTGTCTCGAATTGGCTCGTTTTTCTCCTCCAAATTAATTCTTTATAAAAATGAACCACACTTGACTTCTACACCGAGTGCCGTTCTCTTTTTGAATTGGCAATAACAAGAGAATGATGCCATGTCTTTGAGAGGAGAAACATTTCGACAATAAAACCAAAATGTGCAACAAATAATACATGAAAAGTACGGCTGAGGGGTGATGGAAGTGAAAAGCAACACCTTATGATGTATGGACTGGCAGGTTTTTATCGCTTCAGCCATGAATGTTGCATGGATTTCAGCGTAAATGTGCTGTACCTGATTTATTTTGTCTTTAAAAACATGAAAACCAGAATTAGTTCAGTTTGCAGTGGTCCAAAAGTTATTCCTCACTCACCTTATTATCCTAACTATTCACCGCGATGAGTTTCTCAGAACTTTTCACAACTTTCAGAGACCACAGCGAAGTTTTGCCGTCACAGTAAAGCAAATAACAACTAGCATGCTAACTGTACACTTTCCAATTAGATGCAGCTACTACACAGTGGACTTCATTTTTACCTCACGTGATACTTGATGTGTGTCCAATTGCAGTTTCTTCAGTTAAAAAGGTTCAAATTTCATAATAATTCCTCACATACCTGTAGTACCTCTGACCTCCAGGGAACCAAATTTTTTCTGTATGTTTTTTGTTCATAATTTGGTGCGACCATACACCCTTAACTGCTGATTCTGAAACTTCTTTAAAATGATTCTGAATCTAATCAAATGTATTTTCCTTCTTATTTGGCATATTTTCTGAAGTGTTTTGTTCCACATGAAATTTCAGCTTTTTTGAATAGATATTTCCCCCCTAACATTCAAACAGTGTGTGTCCATTTAGTCAAATCTTTTCAAATCTCCATCTCATGTTCATATGACTCAGAACTTAGATTAACATCCCAACCATGTTTTACAAAATAAAAGAATTTTAAGGTTATTCTCGGTCATGACATTTTTTAAGGTCGTAGCCAATTCATGTACATAAAAAACAATAAAATGCTTCATATAAATGTCAAACATAGATTTAGGTCCCTGACATTATAAATATTTAAAAAAGTTGACCCTTATACAGTATATCTGAGACAAGACTCAAATACTCTCGCTCAAATACATGGACCATTGCAAATAGTTTAAAATTAGCTAATCCTGTTTTGCATCTTTTCATTTTCCTCTTCCTCCACCTGTCCCACTGGAGACACTTCTTCTTAAGGTCCTTTGACAAGATGCTACTTTGGTAAAATCTACCACCTGCTTGTCTTCATTCCGATGTTATTGTTTTGTTCAGCGGGTTTAAACTGACTTAAAAACTCCTTTTGTTACTATAAGTGGGCTCGCCTCTCCACAGATCACAGATGTTACCTGGCCCTGTAGATATAAATAAGTGTAATAACATTTTGTGGAGCTTTTGATGCAATATCTTCGTGGAGAGAAGCCGGTTCCGTACCTTCCACCAGAAAATCATGATATTCTTACTTTGGCATATCACCAGCCCTGCTTCCTCTCCATTGTCAGAATCATACCTCTCGTTTCTGTCTGTCTGTGTGTCTGTCCAGGTTGAAATGTTTTTAGGTAAGAATGATAAATCTGAAATGGCACTTTTCCTTCTGCTGTCCACACGCCTCTCTTCTGTCTTTGATCACAGTCCTGCTCCTGCCCCAAGCCTGAAATGTGTTTGGAAAAGCCTTCAGACTAACGCAGCGTTGTTTTTGGATACACAAAAATATGATCCATCTAAAAATGTCTGCCAGGAGTTTGGTGGGATCACATGACAACACGACATTCTCAGCCTGCACCGGTTTAAAGGTGCAACAGTATTTTGGATTTTTTGTAGTTCATCTCCAAAAAAATAAAAATAAATAAATAAATAAATAAATGCTAAATAGATATGTTTTATTTATTTATTTGTTTATTTGTTTATTTGTTTATTTAGTTATTTATTTATTTATATCAGGGTTCACATTCAATAAAATACCAAAATTGATGTGTTTAATGTCATACTGTGGGACATTCCAGGCAAAGTAATGATATTCCCATGGATACAAGCAGGCAAAGACTTTAATTTAATTTTAGATATTGGGAATTCCAGGGCTGAAATGATCTAAATGATTCTTGCATGGAGTTTAAAAACACACTGGAGCACTTCCTGTATTACCACAGATCAGAAAATAGTGTAATATGTAAATGTTATGGCTAATATCTCTGTAATTAATGGGGCTTTTCACATAAAGCAAAAAACATCATGAAGTTCAATGTCTTTTCTGTCAAAAGAACTATAGTCTACTATATTTTAATGTGAATTTGAGAACCAATTCCTTAACAAAACCTTAACAGAAATTCTAAGGCTAATGCATGGATTTCAGTTTCGATATTTCTTTACAAAACGGTGAATGGCGCAATGAGTTATATCCACGAGCGATAAAAAATAGGACATAATAGCTCATAATAATAACAAAATCCTACCTTTGAATAGTTTGAAGTCCTTAAAATGGCAGGAAAAAAAGAAGTCATCTGCAATTGCGACATAAGATTATAGAAAGTCATGAACGCAGCATATCCACTTCCACATCTGCACCTTTTAATGGCAGTTTTTATCGTTATCAGCATATTGTTCCTGAACTGCTCCCCTCCTTTGCGCTGATATGAAGTTCGTGAGTTTAATCTGCACAAGTCTTAAACGCACAATCAGGTGTCCCTCTCTGTGACATTATAAATCGAATCTCCATAAAACAATCTGCCCCGTGGTATAAACGTGATTTAGCTGCTGTCACTTTTACTGCCCCCCGCACTCGCTCGCCAACTGTTTTCAAAGTTTCTGCAGACTTCGCTAATCACTTGTGCCGGAGGGAAACTAGCCGTTCAAATTAGTGCGATGATGTAGCCACGTTATACTGTGACTCGTAAGAGACCGGAGAAACCAGAGAAGAAGAAAAATGTGTTTCCTCGTAAAAACAAACAAGTACCCAACAGCTGTTCACTGTTTTGTTTAAAGATGCTTTCGATGTTCCACAGTACAGCATTAAACATCATTTTCTCCATGACAGTTGATGTTACCAGGGAGGAATGTTTTAGTTCAGTTTAATGTCATTCTTTTGGTGAAAAATGACAAGTGCTTCTCTCCAAAGGAATAGACAATGCCATACTCCAGAACTTTTGGGGAAAAAGCAACACCATCTCCATAGAAACAAGGATGTTGCGCAACCATCACCAGAAATGTTACGTAGTAGAGCTTTAACGCACTCTATATAATCCCTCACTGGACTATTTCTTTATGTATGCATTATATTATTGTACAATGACAAATAGCAAGAGTAAAAGTTCACAGGATCACTTACCCTGATTTGGTCCTGGTTTGGGCGTAGTTTAAGGGTAGTTTAGTTTCAGTTTTCTTGGTTTAGTCCAAGGCTAATCCAAGATATTTTGTTGCAGTACGTGAATGTGAATACACCCTATGTAATATATATGACCACTCCACCTTTTCAGTGCTTGATCTTGTCTGATCCTCAGAGCATAAACTGTACAAAAATGGATTAAGAGAGTGTGACATCACCCATAGTGTTCAGTCCTGCTCCGATGACTTATTGGTGTTTTTCAGACTCTAGAATATGACGATATCATACTGTCAGAATGGGGGTGTTGGAGAAGTTTTTAGCTTGTCCAGGAAAGGGTGGAAGTAAAGGCTGGAAACCAACCAGACGTCTTAAAGCAGGAGAAGTTTTATTTACCATCAGTAATACAGGCCTGAATGGACTTCAACATAGTATGATTTCAAAAGTGAACATAGCATAGTATGATTGTTTGAGTGTCTTTGAGTGTTCAAGCCTTTCCTGACTCTGCTTCCAAAGGCGGAGGTGTATACAGCAGGTGGGTGAGACTATGAAGTCCAGTATGCACCAGTTAGACAGAAATATGCCACAGTTTATATATTGCTATGCCAAGGGAAGATTGTGGCGTAAATATAGCTTTTGTGAGTCAATGTTAAACTGAGAGATGTACATGGAGGATCAATTACTAAAATTCTCTTACACGGGGGAAGAACCAGTTTTTTCTCTTTATTATATTGTATTTGACCAAGAATTATCAGAAAGGTAAATATGGAGCCTGATTATTTCTATTATTGACGAGACCTAAGACCCTGCAGCATTTCTTCAAAACCGCAATACAATGTTAATTTTAGCTGCCTCCCCTCTGTATTACATAACACTGGTCTATAGAATGTTGTGATGTCATCTGAAAAAACCACCAACGAATTACAAAATACGACAAAATAATGAAAAAAATACCTGTAACATGTAGTGGGTTAATACGAACATTTTAAGACCAAAATGACGAGGCTCATAGCAGCAGTTACAAGGAGAGGGGGCGATGATATTCTAATGGGGCGACAATATCCTAATGTAAGTCAATGGGGCCAGTGTCAGAAAGAGCCAGAAGAGCCCTCTCTGTCTCAGACTTTAAAATGGATTGAGTTTGATCAGTTTTTGGAAGGGAGAATATTAGGGGCCACAGTGGGTCCTTAGGCAAGACACTTCACCCACCCAATATGAATGAGGAGTGTGGGTGAGTGTTGATGGTGGTCGGAGGGGCCGATAGTGCAGATCGGCAGCCTCGCTTCCGTGAGTTTATCCCAGAGCAGCTGAGGCTATAATAGTATCTTCCCACCCCCTAGTGTGGAGTGAATGAATAATGCAATATTAAAGCACTTTGGTTGTGTTGAAAGGCGCCGTATAAATCTATTGCATTATTACTATGTGTACGTGGTGCTGAGAAGCGATTTCAAAACGTCAAACATCATCTATAACCTTTAATAATCGCACTGCGGGCCGTTAGGATCGTCATCGGGGGGTTGTTGTTGTTGTGTTAGCATTAGACGACCCCATCTTTTCCTCAGTGCTCGCGCAGAACCGTCCCGTCGGCCGTGAGCGAGCGCAATCATCAGAGACAAGCCATCAGTGCATTAAGAGCGCCGAGTCACCCCGCTCCCCCGTAAGGTTTTAAAACGAATCGCCGGTCCACGCCGCCTCGCCCCTACACTTTTACCGCAGCCAATCCGAAGAGCCTATTCCCCCTCCTCTATATCTCCGCTATACCAGGACACGGCCTCTCGTTGCACTCCGACCACACACACACACACTCGCTCACACACATCTCCGCTCTAGTTGGCTTTCTCTCGTAAAGTTTAATGCTAACTGTAACAAGATGTCAAGGTCGTGTGCGGTAATGTAGCGCCATAGCTATTGCACAACAGAAAGCAATTGGGTTCTACTGAGGAGGGCAGTCGGACTGTTAATAGAATAGATTACTCACTTTGAATTTCCGAGAGGTTCATTATTGTGCGCGAGGGCGACCGTCCACATTGGCCTTGCTTCGTTGTAAGCAGGAGTCTTCATTCGTTCAACCGCACGAGATAATAAACAAAGATGCTACTCGAGCTCTGTACGGTATTGTGTGTTGGATCATGTACGATTTAATAAGTAACAGTGAGAAGATAGAAAGTGTATTTATGTATGATTTGAGAGACAAACAAGAGTTCACGTGAGGCGAAGACTGTACGATTGCCTAAAGGAGCTAGAAAATAGTCGTCTTTGTTTAAAGGTTTTATGGTGGAGAGTCTGTCAGAAACTTTTGTTATTGCTTTTGTCTGGATTATGCCACAATATGATACTAAACCTTTCATGGAGACCAAATCAGACCAAGTTACAGGTCAGATTTGTACAGAGGCAACCCTGGATTCTCGCAGAAACTCATGAGAATTTATCTTGCTGTAAATTGGACCGGAGCAGTGGTTGGCCCAATCACAGAGCACAACAAACATGGCGACGGACGGCGATAGTGGCTTATAACGCGCTTAATGGGCAAATTTGTATTCCAAAAATGGCTAAATTGGTTTACGGACATCTTCCCTCACCAGCATGACACTAGTTTTGGTTTTCCCTGGTGCAAATTGGGTACGTTATTTTGACAAGTTTGCCGTGATTGGCTTAAAACAAACTGGTGGGTGGGCTCTTCAGGGTGTTTCGCCCAATCAGCTCGAGGCATTCTGCTGCATCTTACTTCTTCCTTGTAAGACTCAATTCAGAATGATAAACAAAAATGATAAACTACATTTTTTCTTGGTATATTGAGCAATAAAACCACTGCAATTGCATAAATGTAAGACAGAGCTGTTTAATGTCTGAGTGTGGGACATAAACCCAGAAAAGTTACACAATGCACCTTTTAATATACTGTTATACATAATGTTAAATAATAATAATCATAGTTTGCATTGTGCTAAAATGTGTCTATGATCACAAGTGGTTAGAGTAGCCAAAAATTTTACTAAAACAAAGGTAATATTACTTCAGAATAGTATTGCTCAAGTGGAAACAAGTAAAAAAGCATTTGGGAAAACTACTACTCAAGTAAGAATAACAAAAAAGAGTAACTATACTATACTTGTATAATGTCCAGCTTAGGCCAGTGTGTTTTGCAGCTTGTTTTGCAGTTTATCTCTGCTCTCGTCCATATTGAAAGAGCTGTTGGGGCATTTGTTTGTCATATTAGCGTCTCTAGGGCCTCTCCTCACGCTCTGAATTTGCTCTGATTGGACTGATCAATAGTACAAATGGATGAACCGCTGTGAACGTGGGTGTGAGAGAAAGAGACAGAGAGACATATAAACATGAATTCTCACTTTTTATATATTTTTTTTTACATTTTTATGATATGGTTTTGTGGGATAGAACCTGTGGTAAATATTTATCAGTTAAATATCAGTTAAACGTGCATTGCGCAACTTTTCTGAGGGTCTGCTGCCGGCTTGTCTCCATGGAAATGTCATTGCTTTGCCTGGAATGTTCCACAGTATGACATTAAACAGCTCTACCTTACATTTATTCAATTACAGCTGGTTTTCTGAGTCAAAAATACCAGAAAAACAGGCATTCTGACTGCAAGCGGGGTTGTCTCTCCACAAATCTGACCTGTAACTTGGTTTGTTTGGTCTCCATGATGATAGAAATGTTTAATGCCGTACTGTGAAACATTCCAAACAAGCAATAACATCTTCATGGAGAAAAACTTTTGACAAACCACCAGAAAAGTTACAAAATGCATCTTTAAGTGGCAGTTTGTGGTAAAAGTAGAAAAAGAAAAGTACAAAAATACAAGAAGAGTTCAAAATACAGCAACAATTTATTCTCTTTTTTGAGTTTTTAAACATGAATTTAACAAAATCCTGCATAAAAGAGGAGCTAACATCATGTAGATATAAAGCAATATCCACCAGTGATTTGATTTAGAGCAAAAACTTGTAGAAAAGTTGAATTTTTGTTTTGCAGTGGATCGTACACAGCTCCAGATGTTTGTGATGAGGAAACAACTTTATAACACAGATTGGAAAACAACGTAATATGGACCCTTGGAATGAATCAGCCATAATAATAATAATGGCTGATTCGTTTAAAAGGCCCATATAACGCTGAGGAAATAACATTATAACACAGATCGGAAAACAGCGGCCCTTTAAACGAATCAGCCATTCTTATTATTATGGATTTATTTTCACGAATGACTTTGCTTACAATAAATCTTCTCCCCAGTTTAATCATATACAAGTGGAATTTATTTCTTACTTCAAGTGCATTTTTCTAATTTCAGCGACAAATAATATAGTAGATCAGCTCACGAATACATGCCACAACAAGTCAATACATCTAAACAAGTTATTTCCTCTCAAATTAACATTCATAACGGAAAGTCTACAGGTTTTTGCAGGTTTATCCTCCTCCTCCATTCCCGAGCCCCTCTTTTTTTCCCCTGTACTCCATCATCAACAGTCTATCACTCATTTACATAGACCATTTCAGGCATTTGTCCCGATACAGAGCTCATAAAGGAGATATAAGACCGAGTACTAAATCAGAGCTGTCCAATCAACTCCAGTGAAATGAAAAGTGAAGAGGGCCAGAGCTCCTGAGAAACAGAGCCGGACTCGCACGGAGGCCACGGGCTTTTCATTATTTATGTATTGGAGGAATATTTTCATTTTTGATTTTGACGGTGTTAGAATTTCACACGGAGGGGTCTAAAAAATACATGGACAGTGTTTTTAATGGAGATGTCAAGTTGTCGGAGTGGGTTTCATCACGGAATGTAACAAAGGTCTTCAAAATCGTGAGAATTTGGCTCCAGGCAAATGAGATGGTAAATGGTTATTTCCCACTTGAAAGTTACGAGTTTTGACTTCAGAGCGTTTTGTTTGAATTAACTTGTATGCAAACAATATGGCTACTGCTAAACTGTATGAGCTAAAAACATAAAATGATCAGATTTAAAGATACTACGTGTGCGTGTATTTGATCTTTTCTTACCGGTAGATTGAAGCTCATACTTTGTTTACTTCGGACCGGATCATTTGAATGGTTTTAAAAAGGCTGTACTGTGCTAACCTGGCTCACATCAGGTTGATCTGTGTGTTTCTCACTCATAGACTTATATATAAATGGACATATGAATATTCTGACATTCTGAATATGAAGTTTTCATGTGGGATCTTCTGGCTCCTTCTGACCATGATCCATTTACATTGGATTATTGTCCCTCTCTCTCGTCGGTTTGGTGTTAAAATGTTCTTATTAACATGGTGTTTTTTCCACTATTATATTGGTCAAAAAATGATCTAAAGCCTGTTACTGCTGTTGGTGACATCACACTCCCTTAGTCCACTCCTTTATACAGTCTGTGCTCTGAAGTGAGTTCTACACATTATCAATCTGGAACAGCTCGAGCTGAAAGCATTTGGAAAAATCTGAATACCGGAGTGGTTGAAAAATCAAACTTTTTTACATCCAGTTGAAAGAAAAACGTAGGCATCTTCCTTGTTCACAAATGCATGTTTTTTTTGTTTTTTTTCAGACTAAATAGTCTGTATTGATGCTGAAATAGGCTGAAGTATGTCAGCGTCACCATGGCTGTTTTGGTTTGTTTGGGTTCTACTGGGCCCTATAGCAAAGACACAGCACCAAGATGGATTCTGGTCAGTTTGACTTCTTGGGTTCTTTTTTTTAAAGACAATACAGTAATGTGTATTTACCTTGTTGACATGTTTCGGTTGCTGCTGTTGCATCTTCAGACCTGTTCCCGGTGTTGGTGGTGACGTGTCGTACATCAGCTGTTGTTACTTCCTGTGGGTGTGGTCAGCCTGATGGACCTGGCAGGTGGCTCAGACTGACCACGCCTCCTGTCGCCTGGTGCTCTCTGGAGGAGGGTGTCCCAGGTGTGTGAAAGGAGGAACGCTCCATCATCACGGTTAATGCTGTCCACGCCTTTCCTGATTTAAATGGCCTCCTTGCTCCAGCGTTTGAACTTGTTGTTCTCCGGCACGTCACCACAAACACCAGTGACAGTTCTGAGGATGGTTTGCCGCTACCAGCCAAACATGTCAACAAATTAAAGACTGTATTGTCTCAAAAATGAACCCAAGAAGTTAATGTGCTTAAGAAGATGATATGAACATCGTTGGCTCATGAGTTTGAGTTTGTGAGCTCACAGGATATATTGAAAATCCATCTCGCTGCGCAGAGTAAGTTTGCTTCTGTCTGCTGCTAACCACCTATTTTTAAAGTGACTTCTTAGTGGTGACTGAAAGGACATGCATTTTTTGTAAATTGGTTTAGAAATGATTCATCAAATGTCTCATCTCAAAGCTTTCACAGCACATTCAGACATCAAACTCTCACCTTCCTCTAGCTCTGTTTTATTTTACTTCTATACTATAGCCTTGATGATCAGTCAGTCCATAGAACCTATTACAATTTGACTTCTATACGTATTCACTTCAAAATAATTCAAGGTTCATGAGTTTCTTCAGCAGGCCTCCTATGGGAAAAACCAGATCTGGGGTTACACAGGGACATTCACAGTCTTTTAGTTTCATCTGCACAACTCCAATATATTCGAAATACGGCACAATTAAAGCCCATTTCTTTTAAGGCTTCTTTCCAGACTTATATTGATTTAGTTCATCAATATGAGACCAACTGAGCCATTTTCTCTTGATGTCCATGTTAAAAGCGCTGTATCTGATTTTTACTGTCTAAAATCGTGAAAAACAGAACGAGTCCATTTTAAAGTTTGCAGATCCAAAGTTACTTTTCACTTATCTTCTGCATTCAGATCATCCTAATTATTCACCATGATGAGTTTACAAACAATTTCCACAACTCTCAGAGACCAGAGCGGAGTTTGCAGCGACGATAAAGCTAAGAACTAACAACTAGCATGCTAACACACACTTCTTGATTCTTGGACAATACAGTGTTTTCTAACTAGATCCAGATAGAAAACAGTGGAGTTATTTTTGGACTTATCTGTAACGGCGCGAGGCAGATTTTGATCAAATACATGAAAACAAATCTGTAGAACCACCTGGAGACCCCTGACCGGCTATGGCCCGATACCGATCATGTGATTAAACGTTCGCACATACGTTGTAACGGAGAACGGCTTTAGAGCTCAGTAAGTGGATTTCGGTGCTTTGGCCCGATGGAGCTCCAAAGATAACCTCATCAGGCGACGTGATGAGCTCTATTTTGGATGGCCTGATTAACGGAGCAGTTACCCCAGTTCTGTGACCGCACCATTCAGGACACCGTGAGAAAGTGTGTGCATTTACAAGCCCCAGAAAAGCCTGCTCCGTTTTGCTAATTTTAAAAAGTCGGTATTTTACTTAACATCTGCATCTTTTTATTGCGCCGAAACTGATTAAAATGCTTAGTTTCAGTTTTATTTTTTGGTACTCTGAGTCTCCCCTCCCTTTGCTTTTTGCGTTAAGTAATTACACCTTCAAAATGCACAAATTATACCAGGTTTGTGAAGTTGTAGTGTATTATTTTGTATCACGCTTTTGTGTATTTACGAAAAATGGCCACACCGTAAGATTTTGGGCTGATCGTTGGACAAAATTGTATTGCTAACCGTAAAAAGGGTTAGCAAAAGGGCTCAGGAGAGATCGCGAGATTACTCAAACATGCACGGACGACGTCTAAAACATTCAGGAATGTCGTTGAAGACCAAGATCCAAGAGAAACGGTCAGGGTTCGAAGGCTTTGAAAACTTTTAATGCTGGAATCCAGTTGCTTTAAACTTAAAAAGACTCTCCTAAACCCCAGTATATCATGAATTCTGGAGATTCTGAGCTTTCAAATGAGATGTGACAATGAGAAAAACTCGTATTGTCCTCAGATTAAAGCACTGGCAACAACACAGGTTCAGTTGTGATTGTAATACCTTTTTTTTAAAAACTCCGAGAGCGCAGGATTTGTAGAGTTCCTTTAAGGTAGAAATGCTTTGTGGAAAGAGGGTCATGACACCAAAAGACAGCGGGATAAGAGACAGCAGTTAGCTCATTGTATGTGCAGTGTAAGGGCCAGGTACGGGTCTGACACAGGAGTATCTCTATAATACATGTGCTGTGATGTACTGCATGTAAACGCCTGTACATGTTTTATGAGCTCACTGACTCACCGACACCGAGGAAGAAACATGGACTCCGCTCCGGGCTAGTCCTCCTATAAGACTATGTCACTGCCACAAGGAAAATACAACTTAAACTCCCTGGATTCAGAATACTCGTCTTGATTTAAGCAGTACGGGCGAGTTTACATTGATCCGAAGGCGCTCGTACCTGATTTTTACCGTCTTAAAAAGATAAAAAACAGAATTAGCTGATTTTAAACAGTTTGCAGGGGTCCAAAATTATTCCTTACTTACTTCATGCATTCAGAACATTCTAATTACTCACTGAGATGAGTTTGTAATGTTCCTCAATATGGCATTAAGCTGAAATTGCTTGTATTCAATAGTAGGTTATGGTTATATGTATCTTCAGTGAGTTCCATGAAGTTTTGGGATTCATTTCTTCCCAGTTTTCCATTTGAGAATTGTCTTTAAATGTGTATAAACTTCTGACTTGTGACTAGGCTTGCTGGAGCTCAGATCAAGGTAAATTTAATACTATAGTGTGGAACATTTCTGAAAAAAATCTACTCTATGGAGAAAGTAGGTTGCGTTACCTAATGAAACCTCAGTGAATTCTGTGGAGTTTTGGGATTCATTTCTTCCCAGTTTTCAATTATAAAGTGTTTCTAAGCTTCTCTAAAGATCTGACTTATAACTTGGCTTGATGGTGCCCTAAGTGTAATGTCATACTGTGGAACATCTCAACAAATAACAACTATATATGGAGACAAGCTGTCCACTTCAGTGTATTCGATAAAGTTTTGCGATTCATTTCTCCTCAGTTTCCATTTGTGAAGTGTCTTTAAACATCTTTAAAGATCTGACTTGTCTAAATCAGAGCTCCACCAAGTTTAATTACAAGTTTAATGCCATACTGTGGAGCATTTCAGAAAATCTGCAACACCTCTACAGAGACAAGGAGGTTGTGTTCTCTAACAAAACCAAACCTTTCTTCTCAGTTTCGATTTGTGAAGTGTCTTTAAGAGATCTGACTTGTGGTCTTGGCGGAGATCTGATCTAGACAAGTTTAATGTCAAACTGTGGAACATTTCAGAAAATGAGCAACATCTCTATGGAAACAAGGAGGCTGCGTTCCCTACCATAACCTCAGTGAATTCTATGGAGTTTTGGGATTCATTTCTTCCCAGTTTTCTTTTATAAAGTGTCTAAGCGTCTTTAAAGATCTGACTTGTAACTTGGCCTGAAGGTGCTGAGCTAAGTTTAATGCCGTACTGTGGAACATTTCAGAAAGACAACAACATCTCTTTGTAGACAAGCAGATCACAGGCCACAGGACAGTCTTACTACTCATTTCTTCTCAGTTTCCAATTGTGAAATGTCTTTAAGAGTCTATAAAGATCTGACTTGTAACTAAGCTTGGTGGAGTATTGATCAAAACAAACAAAACCTCAGTGAATTCTATATTATTTTGGGATTCATTACTTCATTTGTAAAGTGTCTCGAAGCTTCTTTAAAGATCTGACTTGTAACTTGACCTGAAGCTGCCCTGAGCTAATGCCATACTGTAGAACATTTCAGGAAAACCATCTCTAAGACAAGCAGTTCATGTCCCCTAACTCAACCTCAGTGTATCCTACGGAGATTTGAGATGAATTTCTTCCCAGTTTTCATTTGTAAAGCGTCTCTAAGCGTCTCTAAGGACACTTTTCAAGAACATAGCGGTGCCGAGTTTGGCCCAAGAGAATCTAAAGCACTTACCCCGTCTCTTGGGTGTGGCGGGCGGGTACTGGTCCGTACGAGGAGACCGGGGCTCAACCGGAGTTTAGCTAACGCTCCGCGGCACCGCTATCGCCACTAACTCTTAATCGTTACTTGAAAGTGCCGAGATAATTCATTAACCTTTTTAAGCTTTGCGCGTTACGATGACGGTCCCTTGTTCCGTTCAGGGGAGTTTATGTCACGGTGTTTAGTGAGGTTGTCCCTTTTTGAACTTAACTGCTCCTGTGGGCGAGCTGATGCAATGAGAAGACATATTAGGCTTTTGGGAGGTTTTAAGTATTAAACTATAACAAATGTAGGTCTTTATTTTACATTTTGTTCATTCTAAACTAAAATATTGGTCCACTAACTTCACTTAAACGTCATATATTAGACAAAATTGACTCTTGTGAGGTTTAAGCCACGTTATAATGTTATTACCGCATAAAAAATATACATTATTGTTGTGTTTTATTTTGTTCACATGTCTGTCTACATGTACAAACCTTCAAAATGCTCTGTTCCACCTCGTGATGTCATTCAGTGGTTGTTTTCAAGTTAAAGTTCAGTAGATTTGGTTATTCCAGGACTGAAACGATCCAAATGATTCTAGTGAATGTGTGTGGTGTTTAAAAACACAGTGGAGCACTTCCTGTATCACCACATGACATCACAAGGTGGAACAGAGTGTGTGTTAAATGTGTGAATGAAACAAAACACAATTCTTGGTCTGTTTTTGACGAGGAAACACCATTTTAACCATGACAGCCAACAGTAGATTTTCATTTACTAGTTTTTATTGTTGAAAATACTAAAGATGTCAGTAAAAGGTGTTTTATTGTGTACTAATATAAATACAGCGCAGTAGGCACAGCGTCAGTATATTCTATGGAGTTTTGAGTTTTGTTTCTTCTACAGGGCTTAACAAATGTATTAGACCATGACATGACAACAAGAAAATATCAAAAACTTGCTTAAAATGAACAATTTCACTGTCAGAAAATAAACAACTGGAATAACAAAATAGTTCTTGTTCACAAATATAACCAAAAAATGCAGATCACAGTTGCGTTCTTCACTGTTTCACTGCAAAGTCTCTTTTGTTATGGAGTCCAAATAGCGCCAAGCTGTTCCCAGAGACTTGCTTAGGACGGGACTTTATGGAAAACATTAAACATGAACATTTATGGATAGCAACAAAAGTTATATTTTAGCATTAAATATATGGTTTTGCTAAAAAGATCTTGCATATACTGGCAGATTAACCATTATAGAAACATAAAAAGATTTTCTAGTAAACAGGAATATCGTTAAATTATGGCACCAGTGGAAAAACCTTATTCTGGGTGGTTCTCTGCATTAGTGAAGTCTCTATAGGCGTTTCTAAAGATCTGACTCGTAACCAGGCCTAAAAGAAAATCATCTTTGTAGGTAAAGCTGCTCACAGGTTCTAACACAGCTCAACATGAACAAATGAGCTGAAATTCCCATCTGATTGAGCTGATCTCGTGGAACACTGTTAGAACATGGTTAAAAGCTGATGAAAGTTATGTGGCCTTCAAAGGCATTTCACTGATTCACTGCGTCACGTTAAAGCGTCCATCATACAGCATCACGTTGACAATGGCTGTAATTCTGATTTGTTATTCACTCCCTCTGTTGCCAACAAAAATCAGAACACATTTTATTCACGAGTTCCAAGTGACTGGGTGTTATAGAAGATGTATTATCTTATTATACAAAATGCAGTACCTTCAAAAACATGCCTTATGTCATGTCAAAACCGCAGTTATATTATGATCTATTCACTGTTTAATCATTTATACGTTGTTCTTGTTTGTCCCTGCAGCTCAAATAGCTCAGTACCACCACGTGACATCATCAGGTGGAATGAAAAGAACTATTTTATACAATTTCTAGGCAACTTTACCTAAAATATATTCAAATCGGAAGCTAACTGCTCTTGTTTGTAGCCTCATTTGAACTGATTGTTAAAGTCTTGTTAACTTATGCGAAGAAATTGTTGAAATACCTGGAAAATCTGTTCCACTTTGTGATGTCATGAGGCAGTAGTTTTCAAATTAACAGCTACTTTTTTACTTTTTTAATTTTTTTACGTGGACTTTTTACTTTTATTTAGTAGAGTTTGGAAATTTCATGGCTAAAATGAAGAGATTTGAGTTTAAAAACGCAGTGAAGCACTTCCTCTATCCTCCACCACATGACATCACAAGGTGGAACTAAGAATTTTCTGTTTAAGAGAAGAACGCAGCTTAAATATCCATGGTTTGTGTGTTTGTAAATGAAATAAAACGCAATTCTTGGTGTTTTTGATGAGGAAATTACATTATAATGTACAGTAAATCCGAAAATAGCGTTATATGGCACTTTAATGACACTTAAATGTAAAGTTTCAAATAAAAATGATACAGAAAGTACATGAAATCAACCTCCAACTGCGTTTTGTACACGAGCCTCTTATAATAATGCATTTCCCTGTGTTGTCTTTGTGCTTCTCCTCGGCTGAAAATAGATTCACAATAAAAAAAAAAGAGAGGATTAGCATGAGGCAGCTCCAGAAATCACATTTTTTTCCATTCTGACTGTTGCAGCACAAATAGGTCAGGAAATACAGAGATGCTCAGTCAACAAAGCAGAGCCAGACTCAATATGAGACTGCGCCTGTCAGCTCAGGTCAAGGGTCTATCGCTGCAGAGATTTAAGAGATTATGAGGGGTTTTTAACGTTCTTTGCACCAAAAGTCGATATTTTAGAAAAGAAATGATTATGAGATACACTTTAGGTGCAACATGACTTATGGCATCTATCAAAACATTTTATTTTTACATTTAAACTTTCCGTAACTTGTGATTTTGACGAGTTTGTATCATTTCAAAAAGTTTCCGGGATGAGTTCATTCACATATTTCATTTACGTAATCCCATATATTTTTAGTCCAAAACTCAAAATACTCCATTCTCTGATGTCATAAAGTGGTAGTTTTCAAGTCTTTAAAGCCCACCATGCAGTACAGGAGAATTTGCTTATTTTTGGGTGCGATTTCTTCTCAGTTTTGAGTTTAATTTTGTTTTATTTTCATGTGCAATTTGCGACACAGATGCAAACTCAGGGTGAAGCTGCAGATTAGCGATAGTGACTCTACTTCCTGTGGACTTTATCGCCTCTTTTATGCTTTAAAATCATGAATCTGAAGTATTGCGTCACATTTCATAAATAAAAATAACACTCGCACGTTTAAAAACCGTTTTAAGACCGAAAAACCCTGCAGTGTGTGGCGTCTTTTAGGTCAGTGTTGCTCCTTTCTGTGTAGATTTTATTTTACTTTACGCCTTTCTGGTTCAACTGCTCAGTAAACAATGGCAGCCCTGTGTTTGTCCGAAGAGATCTGAAGGTTAGCGGTTCGAATCCCACTCTTGACATAAACATTGGTCGGACACTAGACCCTCCTCATCTGCAGTGTCCGTGAAAATGTGTTTGTGAAAATGGCGCCTTGGAGATGGAAAAGCGCTGTATAAAAATGGGATAACTAGATAAAAACTGTTTGAAATAATCGTTCGTGGGACATTTCACATAATCGTGATAATTGCCAACAAAGAAATCACCAAAATGTGTAGAAAAAGCGACTTACTACAGCTACAACTATATAAAACTTGTTTAAACATGGAACTTATTTATAACACTAAAATTTTAACTTTAATAATTATCATGATATACACAAACAAGAGCAATCCGAGATTTCTGATCTCTGCCAAGGGATGACATGGACACAGATTCCAGATCAGGATCCGGATCATCACTAAAATTTTATGGAGTCGTCACTGCACCAAGATCTACCTCTGGTGACAGTTTCATGAAGATCCGGCCAGTAGTTTCCGAGAAATGTCACTAAGATTGTAGATCCAGATCCAGATTCCAGGTCCGGATCCGGATCATTACCAAAATTTAATGGAGTGGTCCTTGGGCCAAGATCTATATCTCTAAAAATTTCATGAAGATCCGTCCAGTACTTTCCGAGAAATCCTTTCCACAGACAAATAAATAAATAAATAAATAAACCTAATCTAATCAACCATCAACCAAACCTAATCTAATGAACCATAATCTCCTTGGCGGAAATAATAAACAAATTTCAATATTCTCTCATGGATCTTTACTCAAGTCACTTTTCAAGTCATTTTCACAAAGTTTAAGTTCAAAATCAAACACTTGAATGTGGAAGTGCGTTGTTTAAATCCACTTTTCTCACCGTTTTGGCTGAGTTTGTGAATGTGGCATTGTGTCTCCACGGTAACCGCTGAACATTCCACCACACACATAGATGCAGAACTCCCCCAGTGTGATGTCGCTGCAAAGTATCAACACTAGTACCAGTTCTGAACCTTATTTTGAAGGTGTAACTTTTCTGGCGTAGGGTTCGTCAGATGTTTGTCTCCGTGGAGATGTTGTTGCTTTGTCTGGAATGTTTCGCAGTATAGAATTAAAGCTTTCTGTCACCACGGAGACCAAACCAGACCAAGTTACAGGTCAGATCTGGAGAGGCGACCCAGACCAAGTTACAGGTCAGATCTGTGGAGAGGCGACCCTGTTTACAGCCAGAATGCCTTTTTTTCTTGGTATTTTTGAGCTATAAAACCCACCTGTAACTGAATAAATGTAAAGTAGAGCTGTTTAATGTCACACTGTGGAACATTCTAAGCAGAAAAAAATGACATATCCATAGAAAAAAGAAGGTGACGACCCCCAACCAAAAAGCTGAGGGTCTGTGCACCTTTAAGATTGTACAAAGGATAATCTCAGTGCATTGTGGTCGCCTTTTTCTTCTTTCAGGTTATGAATGACGACTTTAATCTTATCAAATGGATGGATCTAAGTGGATTTGCAGGTCCTGGACACACAAATACGAGAAAAAGCCTCCTTACGTTTGACTGTAGCGAAAAAGGCTTAACTAAAAGTCTATTAAAGAACCCTGTGAGCTTTAAGCCATGTTCAAATATTCTTACTCCATACCTCAAACAGACCTGGAGCTGTGTTTTGTTTCATTCACACATGTTTGAGTAATCCTATATTATTACTCAGTCTACGTCGCCAAAGCGCAAAATGTTCTGCTCCACCTTGTGATATCATGTAGTGATAGTTTTCAAGTTGACAGCTATTTTATTTGAAACATTTCAGGAAAAAACGACAGAGTAAAGCAGGTGGTGGAGCCGCTACCTGAAAAGTTACACAGTGCACCTACAAAACTACACTGGAGAGCGATGTGTATTACCACATGTGAGGTGTAAATGAAACAAAACACAACTCCAGGTCTGTTTGTGATGAGGGAACAACATTTTAACACAGATCAGAAACAGTGTGATATGGGCCCTTTAAGGAGGTGAAATACAGTGGTGGTGACACACAGCAGAGGCTCAGGGCAAACACAAGAATATGAACGGTCAAGTGTGGCGACTTTTTGCTTTATCCCTGGTAGTTTAAAACACATTATTTTACCGACACCATAAATTTCTCCAAAGGTCTATGGGCATAAAATGGTGTGGTTAATGGTGTGGTTACACTGATAAAATGCTCTTTGTGTAAGCAGTTTTTTGTTCCTGGTTTTGGCTTTTCAGTGCAAAAGAATCAAATGCTCTCACATTATTCCCCAGGGTTATTAAAGGGGACGGAGCTTAAATCACTTTTCACTGAGCAAAGTTTGTCTTGCCCTTGTACAGCTATTGTTGTGATTTAGGTCGTTTTCACACTGTCTTGAGTTTGGTCATTGTAAAGGAGCATTCACTCTGAGAGCGGTGTGCTCGTGCTGGTGTGAACATTCTGATTCACATTAAAAGCTCATTGCAGCTTCACTCTGGAGCTGGGTGAATACAGGCCGACCTCAGGCCGACCTCCTCCATCCATGGTGACAGTAGCTGCACGCTGCGCTGAGGACACGCTGAAATGTCTTTTAGGATCATTTTGTACGTCCAACCTCAGTTCACTGAAGGTGCAGACTGTGACGCCAGATGACGTCTTTATTCCAACGTCTTCTGGACGTCCAGTGTTGACATTTGTTTTTTCTATAGTGCTGCAGGAAAGAGGAGCCACTGTGTGTGTGAATGTTCCTGTCAGTCTGTGGGTCAGTGGATCTGACCAATGATGTTGTATGTCAAAAAGAGGAATCGAACTACCAATCTTCAGATCAGTGACCAAACGCTCCACCAACTGAGCTTCACTACTGCCCACCAGTGCTGCTCTTTTAGACCCTTTTTTATGGATGAGCTCGTAGGCCCATAGAATTAGAATTTTTGTATGAGTAGAATATAATTTTCCACAAAGTGCATTTCCAAATAAATAAACATGCATAAATACCTAAACAGATAACAAAATATCATGTCCTCAAATAAATAATTTGTAATAAATGTTTAATCACACGCCCACAATATTAATATTAATAAATAATATTAATAATAACAATGTTGATATTTGTCATACATTTTAATAAGTATTATATTCATGAATAACATCATTTTCCTGCGCCTGTGTCAGGTGACCCCATGACAGCCAAAAAAAGTCACGTAGCCAAAGTCCTAGCCTGCGATTCAAATGTTTCACTGCAGAATGACCCCAGTGGGGTCACAGTTAGACATCCCAGTAGTGGATGTAATTTGCACATCATTTAATCCAGAACAGGTCTTGGACCAATACAGACCTGATCTGCACGTCCATAAGACGTCTGATGTTTATTGATGGAGCTGGAATTGGGTAACAAAGCTCAGACTGCATATAACTGTATAAATGGTGTATTTGTATAAATGGTGTATTTGTATAAATGGCGTATTTGCATAAATTACATATCTGTATAAATGAGCGCTGTTGAGCTGCTGTTTGACACATTCATCTGATGTGGAAATCTGGATGAGCTTCACATTTCCTCCTGTCTGTGTGCACAGATGAGCCTGGGTCTGTGTCGCTCACAAAGCTTTTTCTCCTCCACCACCTGTGTGTGTGTGTGTGTGTGTGTGTGTGTGTGTGTGTGTGTGCATGCGCGCATGTGTGTGTGTGTGTGCGTGTGTGTGTGTGTTCAAGGCTACAACTGAAGCCCACTGTTTCAAGTGAACAGTTCTGTACGTTCTGTGATCAGCTCATGTCCCTCACATGGCTCATGGTGTTTGGGGTGAATGATGTGAGGTGTGTACGAACACGACCAACACAAAAGTGACATAAACACAACTACAGTGTGTGTAGTGTGCACTGGGCTCACTCCAAAGAGTGAGTAATGTGTGAAAGTGACTTAAGATAGAGAGCAAAGGGAGGGGAGCATCAAAAACAAACACAAACTTAAAACATGTTAATATGTTGTTTTTGGTGCATTTTCAATCTCAACATGTGTGTCATGTGTTAGCAGTTCATCCTCCACAGAAGTAAAGTAGCCCGTCTTTTAATCATGTAATCATCATAACTGTAAAGTACAAAGTACAATGTACAAAATAATTAAGAATGTTATACCTGTCTTCTTTAAATAAACACATTTGTTCTTGTGTAAGGACATGACAGTGACAGCCTCAGTGAGCAGCATGTCTCCTGCATGTCTCAGCAGCTGCTCCTTCTCTCTGCATCAGTGTGCAGCCTGGGCCCATATGTGGCTTCTATACGCTCACTATTTACATGTGGGAACATCTCTGGAGGTAATTTATGGACTTAAGGCTCCATGTGTTTGCACTGAAGTCTGCCTGCTGCTCTGTGTAAGTAATGACAACATAAAACTTATTTATAACATGGGCTGGGCACAGGGACACGTGTGAGACGTGTCCTGTGATACATGCACAGCTCCTGCTGGGAGAGCCACTGGGGGAGCCACACTGGAGCTCATGGACCAGGATGATGGAGCAGGGAGCAGTAGATTGTAAAAGGTGTGTGTGCTATTGTTTTATAATGGGTTTACAAGATGACAGTGTGTGCACAAAACTGATGTAAGAAATGCTATTGATGTCTGTGGCTGCACGGCACTTCTGACAATCTGTAACATGTTATTGACAGGAGTGGAGGGAGGAGTTATACCACCACATTCACATTTTCTTTGGGCTCTCAGATTGGTTAGAGTTCTTGGAGTAGAAAGGGATGCAGCTTAAGTACCCAACTTTATAAAAAAAATTATCACAAATGAATTCATTTAGTTTTATGTTTTTATGTAATTAAAAAAACCTGATCTGATCTGATCTGATCTGATCTATACAAACTTGTAAGAGAAGAGCTGTGAGCTGATTAAGATGGTTTAACAGTGCTCCACCCTGCTTCATGCTTTATTTTCATTTTGTGAGAGATAAAAACTACTTAGACAAATTGAAATAACCACTTCCTCCTCTCACTGTAAAAATAAGGTAGCCCAGATTCAGCTCTATTTTACTAATTTGCTTTGTTATTATTTTTATTTATTTATTTATTTGACTGGGACAGATCAAATGGGCAAACATGACACAACATGAATGTAAACACACTGGATCGTACCCTGAGGTTCATTTCCATGTTTTGTCCCGAAGGGCTGGAGTCACAGGGAGCCAAACCACACACCAGGTCCTACAATTGGACAGCAGTGACTCTAGTGAAGATTTATTGTGTCCTTAGGCAAGACACCTCACCCATCTCGCCTAGCATGACTGTGTCCGTGACTACAGGTGGTGCCTGGAGGGTCTAGTGCTACAAATTGGCAAAAAAAACAAAAAAAAACTGTGTGTGCTGTGCTGTCATCACTGTCATTTCAAGTACTATGTGACATCACGCATACCAGAGCCGGACTACTACATGTGGCGGATTTGTCCCTGCTAAATAACATCGGAGTCACACGCTAGCTAGCATTACCAACAGCTAAATAATGGCACGAAGAGCTATTTGTTTGTCTAGAGAGGCGCTGTATAAATCCTGCGTGTTTGTATTATTTAGGCCTATAGGACATAAACAGAAAGAGAAGACGAATAGGCCGAACATGTTGTAAAGATGTGTGTCTCTGAACACGCTTTGTCTGGTGCTGTGTTTGTGATGAAGTGACTCATGACAGAGCAGCGCACCAGCGAATGGAGGGAAAAAGCTCCAACGGGAAAGAGCGATGGACGAGAGCGAGAAGGACGAGTGCGAAAGAAGAGACGCAGCAGAAAAGAAAGGATATGTGCTGCCTGTCCAACACTGTTCATGGAGTTAATAAACTGCCCCAGAGCAAAGCATCATGGTCATCAATCACTCCAGAATGGGACAGAGGAGAGAGGGAGCGAGGGAGGAGAGAGGGGAGAGGGACGCCCAACGGGTCAAGGACTGCAGAAGGAGAGAGAGAAGCAAAGAAAAGAGGGAGAGAGTGAAAGAAAAAGAGGGGCATTGAGGCAGGACATTGCTACTGGGTTAAGGTCTGCAGCAAAAAAGAGACAAAGAGAGAAAAAGGGAGAAACAAATAGAGAGAGAGAGAGAGAAAGAGAAAGAGAAAGAGAGGAGGAGGAGAGAGAAAAACAAAGAAAACGAAAAAGAGGTAAGACGATGATCGAAGCAGGACATCGGTACTGGGTTAAGGTCTGTAGGAAAAGAGAGAGACATAGAAAGGACAAATAGAGGGAGGAAGAGAGAGAGAGAAAAAAAAAATGAAAGAAGGAAAGAGAGAGAGGAGAGCAAGAGAAACTTGTGAGTAATGTTCTGTGGCACAGTGCATGGGTCTCTATGGAGTAAGAGAGGACATCACATCTCTATAGTACAAACTTGTTCCCCGACAACACAAACTCTCTCTCTTCTACCTTTTTCTTCTCTCTCTTTCCTCTCCTTCTCTTCTCTCTCTCTCTTTCCTCTCCTTCTCTTCTCTCTCTTTCTCTCTTCTCCCTCTCTCACATGTTGGCTTGCTCGATTTTGCATATATTCAAGTGACATACTCGATAATAAATGCATTGTTAAAAGCCAAAAGTCTCTCCTCTCTCTCTTTTCCTTCTCTCTCTTTCTTCTTTCTTCCCTCTCCTCTCTCTCTCTCTCTCCCTCAGAAGTGTGGTTGCACGACTTTGCATAGTTTTAAGCAAAGTATAATAAATGCATTGAAGTTGCGTTAAAAGTTAATGTTAAAAGTCAAAAGTCTCTCCTCTCTCTTTCCTCTCTCCTTACTCTCTTCCCTTTCTCTTTCTTTTTCTTATCTTTCTATCCTCTCTCTTCCCTCTCTCTCAGATGTGTAATTACATTGTTATACATATTTTTAACTGACATATACTCAATGTATTGTTCAAAGTGTCTCTCTGTCCCACTTTCCTCCCTCATCTCTATCTTCCTCTGTTCTCCCTCGTCTTTCTCTCCCCATTTCTCTCATTTCTCTCTCTCTCTCTCTCTCTCTCTCATCTCTCTCCCTCCCTCTCAACTCCATCTATTTCTCCTTCCTCATCTCTCTCTCTGCTCCCTCATCTCTTCCTCTCTCTTCTCTGTCATTTCTCCATTGCCCTCATCTCTATCTCTCTATCTATCTCTTTCCCCTACTTCATCTCTCTTTCTCTCTCTTTACCCTCTCATCTCTCCCTCATCTCACTCTCTGTCCTTCCTTGTCTTTCATTCCCCTCTCTTCTCTCGTTTCTCTCTTCTCCCTCATCTCTCTCCCTCTCACCTCCTTCATCTCTCTCAATCTCTCTTCTTCCTCATCTATCTGCTCCCTCATCTCTTCCTCTCTCTTCTCTGTCATTTCTCCATTGCCCTCATCTCTATCTCTCTATCTATCTCTTTCCCCTACTTCATCTCTCTTTCTCTCTCTTTACCCTCTCATCTCTCCCTCATCTCACTCTCTGTCCTTCCTTGTCTTTCATTCCCCTCTCTTCTCTCGTTTCTCTCTTCTCCCTCATCTCTCTCCCTCTCACCTCCTTCATCTCTCTCAATCTCTCTTCTTCCTCATCTATCTGCTCCCTCATCTCTTCCTCTCTCTTCTCTGTCATTTCTCCATTGCCCTCATCTCTATCTCTCTATCTCTTTCCCCTACTTCATCTCTCTCTTTCTCTCTCTTTACCCTCTCATCTCTCCCTCATCTCACTCTCCCTCTGTCCTTCCTCGTCTTTCATTCCCCTCTCTTCTCTCGTTTCTCTCTTCTCCCTCATCTCTCTCCCTCTCACCTCCTTCATCTCTCTCAATCTCTCTTCTTCCTCATCTATCTGCTCCCTCATCTCTTCCTCTCTCTTCTCTGTCATTTCTCCATTGCCCTCATCTCTATCTCTCTATCTCTTTCCCCTACTTCATCTCTCTCTTTCTCTCTCTTTACCCTCTCATCTCTCCCTCATCTCACTCTCCCTCTGTCCTTCCTCGTCTTTCATTCCCCTCTCTTCTCTCGTTTCTCTCTTCTCCCTCATCTCTCTCCCTCTCACCTCCTTCATCTCTCTCAATCTCTCTTCTTCCTCATCTATCTGCTCCCTCATCTCTTCCTCTCTCTTCTCTGTCATTTCTCCCTCTCCCTCATCTCTCTCTCCCTTCTCTTATCTCCCTCTCTCACCTCCTTCATCTCTGTGTCTATTTACTCCCTCATCTCTCCCTCATCTCTCTCTCTCTTTCTGTCGTTCCTCGTCTTTCCCCCCCCTCTCTTCTCCCTCATCTCTCTCTCCTCTATCATTTTTCTCTCCCTCAGTTCTCTCTTCCTTTTATTATCTCCCTCCCCCCTTCTTCATCTCTCTCTCCCTCATTTCTCGCTCTCCTCCACATCCTGTATAATAAACATTGTTCAAAGTCAAACGTCTCTCCTCTCCCTCTTCTCCTCTCTCCTTCCCCTCTCTCTCTCTCTCTCTGTCTCTCTTCTTCTCTCCTCCTTTTCTCCGCTCACCTGCCTCTCTGATAAATTAGCTTCTATAAATCTGCCTGGGCTGCGGGTGTAATGAGCGGCGTGTGGAGAATCGCGGTGAAATGGGCGTTAAATTGGGCTCGGTGCTCCGTCGTGGTGCCCGGGTCGGAGTCGTGTCGGAGTGAGGACCACACGGGGCACAGATGTTTGGGCGCATTTGTGAATTCTTGTAATTTCTCTCTGGTCGCTAATAACAAAGTGTCTCTAACAACCTTGACTGGACCCCCGCCGAGAGCTGTTAGCGCACTGGAGTCGTTGACATGCTAGTTCCACTTTTAGCCTGCTCAGTTTCCAGACATTTTCTTCATGATTTTATTTTAAAGGTCCCATATTACGCCATGAAGAAAATGACTTAATAGTAAAATGATCTGTCCATGCAGAAAGATCATTTTATTTGACACGTTATTTTAAAGTAATTTACCTCTAGACTAGAACAAAGCAGTCTGTGGTGTGTTCATGAGCTGGAAATAAGTTGCAAAATGTGAGATAAACAGAATTAAAACCAGTTTGTGATTAGTGTTCACGGCCTCATAATAAGTTCTCCAATGCCAAATTCTAAATAAAATGCTTTAAATTCTGCTAAATTCTAATTAAATATACTTAAAACCAGTTTGTAATTACTGTTCATGACCTGATAATAAATTCAAAGATGCTAAATTCTAGATAAAATATTTTAAATTTTGCTGAATTCCAGAGAAACATACTTAAAACCAATTTGTGATTAGTGTTCATGGTCTAATAATAAGTTCTCAAATTTTAGATAAAATGCTTTAAATTCTGCTAAATTCTAGGTAGACATACCTAAAGCAGTTTATTATTAGGGGTCATGGCCTGATAACAAGTTCTCAGATGCCAAATTCTAGATAAAATACTTTAAATTCAGCTAAATTCTAAATAAATATCCTTAAAGCCAGTTTGTGATCAGTGTTCATGGCCTAATAATAGATTCAAATGCTAAATTCTAGATGAAATACTTTAAATTCGGCTAAATTCCAGAGAAAAATACCAGTTTATGATTAGTGTTCATGGTCTAATAATAAGTTGTCAGATGCCAAATTCTAGATAAGAAACTTTTAATTTTACTAAATTCTAAATATACTAGTTTGTGATTAGTGTTCACGGCCTGGTAATACATTCAAAGATGCTAAATTTCAGATAGAAGTACTTGAAATCAGTCTTACATGTTAGTTGTTTGTAATTAGTCTTGATTCAAGCAAATCTGAATCACTGAATCTGAAAACAAGTTCAGTGTTGCAGGGGAAAACTATGCTAAATTGCCTAAATTTAAGTTTTCTGACTAATTAGGCTTGAAAAAAAAAATATATGTAACAATTTTTAAGATTATAAAACCAATTCTAAACTAGTAAGTAGATAACAAATCTGAAAACAAGATGAATAACCTAATATAAGTTTTAAAATCTTGGCCAGATGAGAGAAATTTGCAATGTTGAATCATTTGAATAATTTCAGCCCTGGAAAAGGCAAATGTCTGCTGCGCTGAAGGGGAAAAGTAGCTGTTAACTGAAAACTACCACTTCAATGAGGTGGAGCTTTGGCTTTTCTTAGACAGACTAATAATAAAGCGTTAATCAAACACTACTCCAGGTATGATTTTTAATGAGGTAACTTTTATTTCTTCTAGTTCAGATAAATGCACTGTAAATTTCTCTGATCTGGACAAGATTTTAAAACTTATATCAGTTTATTTGTCTTGTTTTCAGATTTATTATTTACTTACTAGTTCTGAGACTGCTTCATTCTAGTCTAGAGGTCATTTATTTTAAGAGAACTTGTTAAATAACATTATCTTGCTGCATGCACAGATAATTTCATTACATTTAATTAATTTTCTGATAGATTTAAGTGTCTTAAATTTTGGCCAAGATTTTTGGAGTGTGCCACGCTAATGTGATACAGATATTTTAGGGGAAAAAAAGAGACTGAATGCCTCTTCACTCATTTTAAGGGTTTTGGCTGATAAATAAGACACTGGGAGGGACAAATGTTTCATCACCATCTAGAAACAATGTCTCTTTGTGCCTATTGCAGACAATAATGGTGCAACATTAGTCTGGTTTATACCAAATGTGAGTTGAGCTCCAGTTTTTGTGCACACCAGGACATTTTGTAGTTTGGTGTTCAAAAACCACGCTATCTGCTGTGTCCACTGCAGTTTCAAGTACTATGTGGCATCTCACATGACTGCCCTAACTGATTCTGATTACAGACTGTGACGGGGTTCTCTTCGGGG
>JACN01156293.1:0-10987 GCA_000787155.1 Scartelaos histophorus | reverse complement strand
GGCAGTTATTACATTATTGGCCGGTATTACATTATCGGTTGTTACAGGCACTCATCCTGGCTGCACAGGACCAGGCCTTGAGCACCCGGGCAATAGAGGCCCAGATCTACCACACCAGACAAGACCCAAGGTGTAGGTTGTGCAAGGAGGCCCCTGAGACAGTCCAGCACATAACTGCAGGTGTAAGATGCTGCAGGGAAAGCTTACATGGGCATAGTGTACAGAAACATCTGTGCAGAGTACGGGCTGGAGACCCAAAGGTCGAGGTGGGAAACACCTCCAAAGGTGGTGGAGAATGACCGAGCCAAGATCCTGTGGGACTTCCAGATACAGACTGGCAGAATGGTGATGGTGAACCAACCAGACATAGTGATGGTCGATAAGCAACAGAACAAGGCCGGGGTGGTGGATGTTGCAATACCAAGTGATGGGAACATCAGGAAAAAGGAGCACGAGAAACTAGAGAAATACCAGGGGCTCAAGGAAGAGCTGGAGAAGGCCTGGAAGGTGAAGGCATCAGTGGTGTTGCCGTGGTGGTCGGGACACTCGGGGCAGTAACCCCCAAACTGGAGGAGAGGTTACAGCAGATGCTGGGAAAAACAACAGAGCTCACAGTCCAGAAGAGTGAAGTACTAGGAACAGCAAAGATACTGCACAGAACTCTCAAGCTCCCAGGCCTCTGGTAGAACCCGAGCTGGATGAGAGTGAGAGACCAACCAGTGTGGATGGTGAGGAACACTTTTTTTTTAATGTATATGTATGAATATACTGATCTATGTTATAATATTGTTTCTCTCAAAAAACAAGAAAACGTTATCTTCCAACTTGCTGATGTCATGCCAAAGAAAATATGCTCTACTGTGTTTTTAAACTTCATACACCTCCACTATATTTAATTGGATAATTTCATCCCTGGAATTATCTATCTCTGCCAAACAAAATGTAAAAGGTAGCTGCTGAAACTTGAAAATTACAGAAAAAATCATTTTGTGCTTTCGAAATGAAGACAGGCTAATAATGCAGGATTACTCGATATGAGTGAAAGGAACAAAATATAGGTATGTTTTTGAGGACATAACAACATTCTGACATGGCTTAAAGCTCACAAGAGTCATTTTTACATAGCATGTAAGTTTTAAATGGTTAATGTCTATAGAACAAGTTTTCATCCTTCCAAAACCTGCAGATAGACTAAAAGCAATGCACACACCTGAGAAGCACACATCCTACATGTATAGGATTTTAGAAAACTTTATATACATTTTTTTATCCTTGAACTGATGGAGACCTTGCAGTGGTGCTTGTGCATAATAAATTCTTAAACATTTCTTTGTTACTCCAGGGTTGTTGCTTTGACTACACAAAAAAGACTATTTGGTAGAAGTGTCATACTCCACTGTGCTCGGCCCATACAGCCTCTGTGATACTGTCAATACTAAGGAGCAATCCAGTGCATAAACAACTGTTTAACATAACAATATCAATATTCATAAGAAGATCTCCAGCACTAATGGGCTAAGTGCTCCTGCTATAATTGTCCACGCCCTCTCAATAAATCAAAACATGCTCATTTGTGAAGAACACATCAACATATGCAAAAACAAAAAAAAAAAAAAATCACTATCTAATTTCCATTGGGCACACGATGTACTTTTAACTGACATTTGACACAGAACAGAAAACTACGGCCATTTTGAAATTGGAGTGGTTCACTATTTGATACTTGTGCATGCTGTTTTTCATCAACACAAAAACTAAAAACCATAAGAGACCCAGATAAACTTTTTTTCACCATGTTATTATCTCAACAACTGTTCTCTCAAAGGATTTCACAAACTGTACATGACATTAATAAGAAAATACACACAGAATACAAACAAGAGGTGTGCCACAAAAGGCTAGTTTGGTTAGGAAAATGGAGCAGTAATGTCCCTCAGTATTGAAGTATCAGAGCTATAATGACAGCAAACAATATGAGGTTGTGTTTCTCTTTATTCTCCATTGCGGTGCCTCTCAATGGACTCAGCACCTAGTTTTAATCCCAGATCATTTTATCATGACCCACTTTCACAAAGGTTATTTTGATATTACCAGGCCTTTATGAAACAAATATTTTAAAATAGGTTTCACAATAGTCGGGCTTGGAATAGTATCTGCTTTAAACTTCTCTGTGTCTCTGTCTTAACAGTTTTATATAATACTGTTATAATGTTATAATGAATGGGCCATACAAAGAGATTAAATTAACTAGACTTTTGTTATAGAGTAGTTTAACCATATTTGACATCTTCATCTTGAATAATATTAAAAATGGAAACACTAATATGCACTTCAAATGTTCTAACAAAAACGCATTTTAAAAGTTACGTTTCCTATACATTTTAAATGTGCAAAATATAATTTTCTGATGAATTTACATTTGTAATTGCCTTTAATGAAGTCAATGAGCATGCTACATTCATTTCCATTGGGCACACGATGTACTTTTAACTGACATTTGACACAGAACAGAAAACTACGGCCATTTTGAAATTGGAGTGGTTCACTATTTGATACTTGTGCATGCTGTTTTTCATCAACACAAAAACTAAAAACCATAAGAGACCCAGATAAACTTTTTTTCACCATGAAACATCAACTTGAATAATATTAAAAATGCAAACACTAATATGCACTTCAAATGTTTATGTTCTAACAAAAAAAAACATTTTAAAAGTTTTGTTTCCTATACATTTTAAATGGGCAAAATATAATTTTCTGATGAAGTTACATTTTAATTGCCTTTAATGAAGTAAATGAGCATGCTGCCCTCCTTGTGCACTATAATGACGTTATCATAGTTAGAATGGACAGCACATTTTGCATACTTCTTCTACCCTGAAAGCACCCACTTGCGCCCACTAAATTATCACAAATTAGCATGAACAGCTAAAACATATGAGGCCAGATCTGTATGTGTTACTGTGATAGAGCATAGCCGTGATAATGGCTGCACTGTGGCTTGTGCTGCTATTGACCGCACACACTGAGAGCTCACTCACCTACTGCTGCTCACATGCATCTGCAGCCCTGCTTTGGAATGCATCAGTCTGATTATAGCAGGGCTTACTCCTCTATCACAGCGCTAAAGACGTGTGAGTATTATTCTCCTTCCAAACGTCTTCCATCTCCAGCTGCACTTACTGTAACTGTGTGACCATCACGCTCCAGTCTCCCTTATCTTACACATCCCCTCAATACTTTTACTCCATAAACCCCGACCTCCGCTTGCGTTTTCCATTGCCGCTTGATATGAATAATGTTTCAGTCTGTTGGCCCACTATTTTTCACCCACTTCTGATTTTATCCCTTCTTCCACAGCACAAAGCTCCTTCTGTAATTCCAGCTACTACACTCCCAATGTAAGACACAAAACAGCAGAATCCAGCGCCCAAACAGCTAATCAAAAATCTTGATTAGCTAAATTTTTCATATGCCTTGAAGATGTTTATTTATTCCTCAGATATTATTGCGCCGGGACTTTCATTTCAGACTATTTAGTGCTAATCAAACACTGCCCTTTGTGTATGGGTTCAAGTTTGCAGGGAAGTTTTACAGCAACAAACAGCGTGGATGTGCTCAAAGTGGCTACGCTATACGATACAATAGCAAAGCGGGTAGCGCCGCGCAGGCTAACAAGAACGGACACGAGGTCATTACCAAGATGAATAATCAATGCATTTCCAGCAGGAGCTTTCTACCTACTGTTGCAATACTGGAGTCCGGCACGGGCCCTTATAATTACATTACTAATGCTCCCAGTCCATTTAATGTGGAGGGAGTTTACGTTTGCTGAAATATTTGAAATGCATTTTGTGTTGCAATATTCTCGGCGGCCAACGCTAATAGTTTACAGTAATGGATGCTGATTTAGTGTTATAACGTGGTCGATTTAAAGATCCATTTAATCACAGGGCCAGTAATGAGCCAAGCTGTAAAACACTATGACAAAGGGTGCAGACTTACAATGAGAATCATAGACTTAGATCTGGAGTTATGTAAATATTAGACATATTAAACAGCTATTTGTTTTTCATAATAATTACATTTCCATCTGTTGTAATTAATCTGCTGTGAGTCTGGACTCGACTAATTTGGGACTGAATGACTGAACTGCTGTCTCAGTCACTTCTTGGGCAGTAAGACGTTGAATTGTGTTCTTATAGAGCTGGGCTATAATAAAAAATACAACTTTATTCTGATGCTTATGAAAATATGACTATCTTCGTATTGCGATATGGGTACTACAATGTGTACTCAAGTAAGATTATTTTTAGAAAGTGGAGATAATCATACAAATTCAAAGAGTAAAAATGTGTTTTGGACAAAACAGTAGTGAATAACACTTTGTACAGAAAATGTATTTAAAACTACTGTATGATTTATGAGTTGATCCAATATGACAGACCAAGCAAAACAGATTTTAGAATAAGCATAGAAAAAGCACAATAAATACAACACTATTTCAAATCGAAGGTGTAAGATTTTCATGTTGTCAAGATAAATCTTTTTCACTATTGAATAGAATATAGATTACTAAAGAAAGAGTAACTAAAGCAACCAAGACCAAAAATATTACTCAAGCAGAATTATGGATGTCAAGAAATACTAAAAGTGTTATTTATTTACAAACTTACACAAGTAAATGTAACTGAGTAATAACCATAGACAATATTGGTCATTTTGGTGTTAAAATGTTCACATTAACCCGCTCTATATGATCCTGGTGTTTGTAATAATCCTGGTGTCTGTAATAAATTCCTATTCCTAAGAGGGAACTAAGAGGGAAATGTGCTCTTATATCTGCTAGCTTCCTGAGCTTCATTTGACTGGTGCAGGAGGCTATGGTGACATCACACTCCTTTAATCCACTTCTTTACACAGACTATGGTACTAACCACCTTTGATTGCGATTCCCTGCTTCCCCATTGATGTACTGCAGCTCTAGGCGCCAACACTTTTCTCCATCCACTCACCATTTTACTGCTCAGCCTCTGTCATGCTCTGAGGAAGTCTCACGTCGATTTAAAGTTTGTTACCTGTACTAGAAGTAGCTTACCACTTCTGAATGAATAATGTACCAAATTGTTAAGAAGCTTTGAATGTCAGAATATATCAAATAAAAGATCCCATTGTGATATGAAACTTGTGAGCTGGGGGAGTTCATTTGGGCAGTGCCTGGTTTGGATGAGTCATGTTGATGTGCAGAACTGGACACAGATCAGTCTGGACTCACTGGACTGACCGGGACTCAGTGGGAACATTACTACAACACATCCCACGGTGCTGTAGTGCTCCATTTTATATGTAAATATGGCATCACAGATAAATACTAATTGTAGAAGTGAGTACTGGGAAAAAGGCCATGTGGGAGAGAACTGAAACTTACTAGACAGTGTTAAAGGTTAAATACTAAAAATAAAATGAAAATGAAAAAATTATGTATTGATTTTATGAACTTTATAATGCGTACTTTGCATTTGTTTGAAAAGTCTGCTATAGAAATAAAGATTGGTTTGAGTACTTGCTCAGTAATTAAGGCATTTCCACCAATTAATGACCAACCTAAAGACTGACAACTCCACTCTAACTAGTGTTTGCTTCTTTTTTGTCCTTGGGTAAGACTCACATATGGCAGATCACAAGTCTCCCTCTGTCAGTCTGTCCCAGGGCAGTTATGGCCCCAGAAGTATCTTACCAACACTTGGAATGCATGAAATGGTACAGCGACATTGAACTCTATTTAAAGCTTAAGGCAATATCATGTTTTTTGGGGTTTTTTTTATTAACACAACACATACAACTGTGCTTAGAGTAGATTTTTCCTATGATAAGCTCCAATAATCACACACATCACGCCTGAATAATGCTCCTTTGGTTGGTAACAGTGCCTCCCTGAAGCACATCATAGACTTTCTATTTTAAACTTTTACGACACAAGAGACCTCAACCGCCAAAAACAAGCTCTGCAGCGAGAGTGGCCAACAAAATGTGTCTCCTGCACTGCTCTAAAAATATTTCCCATTATCCTAGAATGACGGACTTCACAGATTACATTTGGTCAAATTAAAGGAGCCATATGATGCTTTAAATCTCTGAAACCACTGACTACGAGACGACACTTTCAGTTCTTCGTTGCCTGAATGAGTCAGTGAAGACACCTGCAGAGGAAGCAGACTGCAGCTCTGTTGTGCTTTTTGGAACAGCGATTGATAGTAGTTCCTTGCTTCCTTAAAGGTGCACTATGTAACTGATAGAGGGTCGGCCACTTGCTTGTCTCCGCGGAGAAGCTATTGCTTTGCCAATAATGTTCCAGAGTATGGCATTAAAATGATCTATCGCCATAGAGACAAACAGAACACTGTTACAGGCTGGAGAGGCAAACCCCCACACTGTGTTTGTCTCCACGTTATGGTTTTGCCAATAATGTTCCACAGTCTGGCATTTAACATATCTATCGCCATGGAGACAAGCAAGTGATGCCACAAGAGCAAAGTTACATTATAAAAGGCAAGCTAACACACTTATAGAATTGATATTTGAGCCATCCAAAGACCTGTAATTGAATAAATGCAAGATAGACGTCATATTATAGAACATTTCAGGCAAAGAAATAACATCTCCATGGAGACAAAGTGAAAAAAATAGTAGAAAAAAAGTAATAGAAAAATAAATAGTAAAATAAATAGAAAAAGAAAAAAAGTAGAAAAATAGCATAAATAAAGATCATTTCCAGTCATATAGGTAGAGACAGGATTAATGCCATACTATGAAACATTCCAGGCAAAGAAATAGTACAGAAAATAACAACCAAAATTAATAAAATAGTAATACTCCTATAGCAAAAAGGAGTTATGGAGGAGTCACTTTCAACCCTCAGAAAGACAGCGCCAAAGAATCCAAAATCACATCGTTAAAACACGGTAGAGATTTCATCAAAGCAAACTGTACACCACTTCCTCCCCGTAAACACCATCCAGACGCTATTGTGCTGCATTCAAATGTCAGCAACCCCCAATGTGAATAAGACGTTGACACGCCGCTTAAAACTTTGATTGTTATCTGATAAGGGTGTAATAGCTATGGCCTTCTCAAATCCCTTCCTGCTTCGTCCAACTCTCCACTGTGGCTTCCTTTTTAATTTCTCCTCAGTTGGCGTAGGCTCTGAACACATCCCACGGTGGCGCACTGTTTGTTGTCTTGTTGCTCATAATTATATTCATGATTTTGGCCCGTGACGTTTGATGTGAGTTGAATGCGAATTTGGGCTACATCTGGAAGTACCTGTTCCCTGTACAATCCTTACGCGTTCTGATCAGAGCGCTGTGTTCCGGGCTTGTTTTCCAGACTGATTGATGAGCAGCTAATTTGAGACTTTTTAGGGGCTCATTTGCATAAACCTTTTTAAAAAGCGCATTCACTGCAGACTGTTTCGCGATTAGCTCCTTCCACACCCCTAATACAGCTTGGAATTCATTACAAGCTACACAGAGACAGCCTCTCCAAATCTAGCTGTACTTTCAGAGGATTTAGTGCAGAGGATATGAGGGGCTATACCGTTTAGCATTTTGCAGAACCATATAGACTTAGATTTAGACAAACTTTATTGATCCACAAGGGAAATTATTTGGACATTGTATCTTACAAATCATTACATATTACAATAAAAAAGAGCAACAATATAAATGGTAATAATAAATCAAAATAAGTAGTAAAAATAGCAAGGTACTGGTATCAGATAAAGCATTTGCACCATAAGGCTTCAGAGAGGCAGCCCACTATTTCTCAAACTATTAAAATTAAAATGGTAAAATGGAAAATAAATAAAACACCTATGATATTATTGGCAAAGTCATTAAAAAAATGTCAAAACTACCCAATAGTTTTTATGTGTCGATTGCTTTTACAGTTTGTGGTGTTGTTATATTTTATATATTTATTCAAATTAGCATTTACATAGTTTTGTAATCTTTCTAAAATTTTAGCATGACTTGGCAAAAACCCTGTAGATACACAATGAGCCAAGAAGTAGTGACGCCTTGTGGTACTAAAGTAATAAATGTGGTGTTTATGTGGATACATTTGAGCTTCAATGACAAAGTTTATAAAAAGTACTTAAAGTAAATGAATTTAAATGTATTTGTATTTCATTTACTGCATGCAGCACAGCTCAGGAACACTTCAAGCCGTCAATGTCAACATTTTGAACAAATTCATGTTCAAGCAATATAAAAATAAACTTATTTTTCTTCAATTATTTTATAGTAGTCCAAAATCACAACGGGCAGTCACTTTTCTAGGGCTTCACAAAACTGTTGATTTAACCAGCCAACAAAGGTTAGAAAAAACAACCAAACAATAAAGCAACAATCACTGGTCAATAGAAGTCAAGGGCAGAGTCGCCGACATTTACAGGAAACAAGAAAATGAAAACAACAAAAAAATCTTTCTGGCAAATTTTTACTTTTTGGTAACTTTGTACGGCTTGGGAAATGTAATCTGGAATTATTGTGTCAACAGAGTGAAGAAATCTATTGACTCACAGAATTCAGAATTGATAAAAGGTTGAATTGAGAAGAGGTCTGCAATTTTTTCACTTGCAACATTTCAAATTACACCCCGAGAGCTGTGTCATGGTTATCACATGTGGACTTTACAAGTACTTGTGAGAAATAAGTGCTGCTTCAACTGGATGCCCTTCCTCAGTGCAGGAGCCACATTACTGGGACTGGAGAGAGTAATGGGTTTGGTAAAATTACAGACTTTATAGTAAAAAAAATTACGTTTGTGAGCTTTAAGGAATGTTATAATTGTGTGATAAACGTGTGAATGAAACAAAACATAAATCCAGGTATTTTTTTGATGAGGAAATAACACTATAACTGAAAATAGTGTAATATTGGTTCTTTAAACAGTTGGTTCACTATTAGCTTCCTCCCTGCTCATAATTGTTTAAAATTCATTAAACGTTGCCACTCTGCTCGTCTGCCGCTGTCAAAGTCAGATTTTTGAGTTTGAGGAGTTTTTTTTTGTGGTTTGTATTAATGTGCACCAAACCCTAGAGATTTCTCTGAAAAAAAAAAAAAAAAAAAAAATAAAAAACATCATTGAATTTCCCAGTAAGAATGAAAAAAACATCAAGCGTTTAACCCCGTACAGGCGCAGGAGCAGAACCCGACTGCAGAGTTTCAAGTCAGAATAGAACTGTTGGTGAATTGGCACGGTGGCCCTTGAGGATTCCACATTTACATGCAAATCCACATCTGGCCGCCCCAACAAAAATATAATTTATTCCACATGTATCATGATAACAAGGCTGCTAGAACATGCAGGGCTCCTCCTTTTGCTTCTTTGCAGTCAGGGTAGCGGCTGCTTTGTCAATACAGAAGACCAATATTAGTGTCAAACGTCAGCAGACCAGAGACTTCCAGAGTGCACGGAAATACCAAAGGCCGTGTACTATGGATCGCCCCAAAACATCTCCCAAACCCCGAGCCACGGAAGGAAAATGTTACAAGTTCTAAATGAGCTTTCAAATACATCTCATCCAGGCTATAACATATTATCCAACAATATTATTTCACAGCACCGTGCCCCAAATGGGAATTTAAAGCTCCTTCAAAAACTATTTTTGCTTTTTTCCTGCTTTTTTTCTGCCTCGCTGGTTCTCTTTGGTACAGCGTGTGCTTTATCTGAGCTGTCTATAAGAATACCCATCATCACGAGAAGAGAAGCTAGACTCATTCAAAAGACGGAGACATTTGACATAATAATCAGCATTTTTTTCCATCTTAGATTATTGTGAAGGAGCAGAAGCCTCGCTGTTTGTTTTTTTTCCCTTTTTCTGAAGCACTGGATTCCAAAATATTGAACACATGGTGAAGGTGGTGTCTGTCTGGTGGTGGTGTGAGGCGTGAGGTGGGAATTACACGGAGCATCACCGTTCTTAAGTACATCTGCTCGAGTATTGCAACAGGTTGTGGTGGTTTTCTAACGCGGCTCTTCCCACCTGGAGGAGCGAGGGTTGGAATTGGAAGCACGGAAAAGATGAGAAATTGCGTGTGGAATTTGTGTTGCTCCGCGGCACGCCATCACGCCAGCAAATAAGAAGCAGAGGCAGTGTGTGGGTTTAGTTCTCATAGGAGTTTGAATGTTGTTTTGAGCGGTGACAGGAGTAGTATAGTGTAACAGGCTGCTCTCTCTAAGTCTTGTGTTTGCATTGGCGCACTGCTGGGACTATATTTCCCTCTGTGGTGACTCTCGGCGTTTTAAAGGTCAACTATTACGCCTTTTACACAGTTTATAGCATCTACTTATAGGGACTGGGTGAGATCTGATGCCGCGAGATTTCCTCTGCCAGAAGATTGTGCACACATTTGGAAAATTATTATATTGTGAGAGTTTACATTTGGCTCGGACAAAAAGCGCGGCGAGTTAAATCTCTTGTGGAGCTGTAGTGCCTAAAAGCAATGCTACTATGACGGCGAAATAAAAAATAAGAAGTGAGGGAAACTGAACCGCAACAACCCATCACTATAAATTATGCACAAGACTAAATTAACATTTATAAGTCCTATATTACACAAAATTGACTTGAAATTGGGAGCTTTAAGCCATGTTTGCTCTATTCCCCGTTGCGATGCCATGAAGTAGTAGTTTTTAAGTTAACAGCTACTACCTTTTACCTTTAGTTCAGTAGAGATTGTACATTTCAGGGCTGAAATTGTCCAAATGATTCTAGTAAAGTATGGAGTTTAAAACCACAGTGGAGCACTTCCTTGTAGGGTTTTTATGTAAATGCATGAATGAAACAAAACACAACTCCATGTATTTTTTTATGAGGATTATCTCATAAAGTAATGTAATATTAGCTGTAAGATGATGACACAATAGTTGAGTGGTCACCATGTCACCACTCCCCTTCTGACTGTTCCAGTTTGGACCGCGG
>KN512037.1:13889-28875 GCA_000787155.1 Scartelaos histophorus | reverse complement strand
TGCATTAGGATACATTATTGTTTCTGATTGAATTATAATCTGATGTATTTTAGGTCATCAGTAAATCGTCAAGCTCCCCTGATGTGCATGAACTTATTTTGTCCAAAGCATTATTTGAGAAAAAGGAAAAGAACAAAGAGGACACTTATAGCACAACCATTTATAATCGTAAAGTAAGTTTATATATGAGTTTGTAACTCTTGCTATAAAATATTTGTATTTATATGTGTTTGACTTCTTGCAGCCTGGTGAGTCCTCACACATTACTAAAACTGAGGACCGTTTCCTGCGGGATCTCATTACAGAAGAACGTGTTCATCAGAGCTTCACTGCTGTTGTTATTACTGATGTTGTGAAAGAGAACATCACTTTTCTCAAGGAGGATTTCACAGTGTGGACCAGGCAGCTTGCGTGAGTTTTTTTCTGCTAAGAAGAGTTTTTCATGCATTAAGGTCATTATTTGACATACACTTGGTTATGGGATTTTTGCAGACACATATACCACTATTATTTACATGGGCCCAATGGGAATATTCAGGAAGCAAGACCAAAATCAAGCACTCCAGATTGTGAACAAATCTCCAACATTAATATTCTGGTGTGTTGCTTTCAGAATAATATTATTATTTGTTTTTATTTGTATTTCCTAACTTTTGTTACACTTTCTTATGTATCAGATCACTCTCAAGACAAAAAAGAGATCTTATGTACTTAATCTCAGAGACATTGCAACAGACATGCAGAGCTTGTACATAAAGGCTGCTGTTTCTACCTTTGAGTTCAGAGCTTGTACTAACCCAGATGCAGGTATGGTGGAGGGGATAGTACGGTACCACCCCTTCCTATACGACAAGGAGACGTATCCTAAGGACCCTGATGTGCCGGATGCTCCTTATGGTAAACACAAAAGACATTATGAGCTCAGAATGTGATGTGAACACAGTCATTTTAATTATATTTTAATTTTAATTTAATGTTCCCAGGAGATGTTGAAGATGATGAAAATGAGTATAATACTGACATCAGTGCTCAAAAGCAAAAGAAGGCGGTCTTTGAATGCTATTGGAATGGACGTCTTATTCCATACACAACAGTGCAAGAGTAAATATAGTATGATGCATTAAAGCATTCTTTAAACAGTTAGTAAATTGTTCATTTCTTTTTACAGCTTTGATTGGTGCAGTCAGCCTTTAAAAGAATCCAAGGTGCCATTTGAGTGCTACAATCGCTTCTCTGGTGTGCTCTTCACAGATGACACATTTAAAGTCACTGAGAATAAACTTACGTTTATAGACCTGGAGCAGAAACTCAAAAACAAAGACACAATATTCACGTTTGTCATGAAGGGGCAGGTCAGTGAATGAATAATTCACTTTTGACTGACTAAATCATTTTTGAGAAAACAAATATCTGCAATGAAGAATCTTTGTTTATCAGATTTTTTTTCACTTTTTAAATGTTAACTCTGGCTTCCACAGAAACAAAGAACTAACATTCAAAGGGAGTTTAGTCAGTGGCTAGAATCCTGTCATGAAAAATTTGACAAACAAGTGAAGTTTATGAACCATCAGGGCACAATCACACGGGATGATATACCAACCAAGAGGAACCAGTTTCCATGGGCCACATTCTCGAAAATAGAATGGGATGGAAAAGTTTACCAGGCGGGCGATTATGTGAGTCTTTTATTGTATGCTACAAATGGGAGGAATTCACAGTTTTAATACTATATTTTTAAATTAACAGGTCAAATCTGTAAAAACTGCTCCTATTTACAATGGTAAAGTGAATCGCTTCCTGTTGTTTGGAACACATGAGCCTATTGGAGATGTGTATGGTCCTGGAGGTCAGGTGGAAATTAATTTGGTGAGTGTGATTTACTCTGGTGCAAAGCGAGCCTGACTGGGCAAGTTGATTTAAAAAAGAGTGTACATAACAGAAATTGTGGACACTAAATGTGACCTGTTTTGCAGGAGCCCAAAGGACTTTATGATAACACAAAAATCATACCTCTATCCAAAATTGACCGTAATGCAACTGATGAAGAAATCAAGAAAAGCATCAACAATGATTCTGCAAAGTCAGTAGTATATGTATACATAAAGGCGAGGCATTACACCCCAAACATTTATGCAGTCATTTTTTTCCCATTTTTGTTCTAAGTTAGATTTACAAGTGACACTGTAACTCAACTCAAGTTTTCTCAAAATGCATGTTTCTCGGACAGAAACAAAGATCATCCCTTAAAGTAGCACCTACCTCACATTTTTCAGGCTTGTACTAAACAAGAATTGACCTTCTAGAGTTAATGAAGGATACATTTTAAATTGTATTTATTTTGATAGAGACAGGTTTAATTTAAACGTGTCTATCATTTTTTTCAATTTATATATCCCAAATATGTGCAAGATATTAAACATAAAATGCATTATTTGCATCTGAAAACATTACATGATGAAAAACCTTCCATTTACCTGAATGCTTCATGCAGTCTCTTTTGTCTACCAGGCTTCCAGACAAACTTGACGTGACGTGGCCTGAGGGTAACGAATGGCCAGACGCAACCTACCCAGCTGGAACGGTGTTAGGTAAGTCATATGTGAGCAGCGCTCAGACTTTGTGCTAGGGTGCTAACAGATGCTCTGAAACTTTCTCCTCAAAGGACCAATACGCGTAAAGATTCTGAATAAGAAAGGGGAATCCATGTCCTGCCTGCCATCCGTGGGTCGTAGAGTGCCAAAAAAACTGTCAGTTGTGCTCAGAATAGTGCATCATGGTAAGATCTATCGCAACACCATTTTAAATCTTTAACATTGATTTTAGCAAATGAACTTTTAACTGTTCAAATCAACAGTTCCGAAGGGAGATCAAGTGATTTTCTCAGTAGAAGCTGAACATTCATCAAAGTGGAATTTTTGGTTCAAAGAGATCAGTATGGTGTCTTTTATTATTTTTATTTTAACAATAACACAAGCATTGCCCCTAATAAACCCTTTTTTGTAGAGAACATTTTGGCTCTGGGAAAATATACATTGCATTTAATTACCATTCAAACGGAGAACAGAGCCTATGAATTTGGAGAACGACGTCTTCCACATTTTAAACTTAGGTTTACTATCAAAGGTAAGTGTTAAATACAAGTGTAGTGTACTTAATACAGCTTATAATGAACTTTTTTTTAGGATATCAGACTTACCACAAAATATTAATAGTTTGATTGTTCTTTTCCACATTTTGCAGAAGACGTGGCAGATCATTTTGATGTGGCTGGAATTTGCTCAGCCCTTCGTATTGGAGTGCCTTTTGACATCTCCTTGGGATTTAAGGACAAACATGGTCATGTTGTTGAACCTCCCCCAGATTTGAAACCTACACTTCAGTGCAGGTGACTTATGACTGTCAATGTCAGATTTATTTCATCATCATTTCAAAGTGGTAGCCATTATTCTAGTTAGTACTTATTCAGATATTGGTTTGTATTTATAAATGCCTTAATCTTTAATAAGATTGTAATGAGAAAACAAAAGCATCTATTTCTAAGAATGCTAATGAACTGTATTTAATAGGAAGAAAATATAAATGTAAAATATGGCCTTAGATGCATTAATAAGCATATATGTATTATAAATGCCAACCAAAAATGCAATTAAGTTCTTATTATGCCTTTTTCTATTATTATTTATTATTATTATTTTTGTGGTTTAGTGGTTTGGATGTTACGTATGAACAAGTGGAATATGGAAAGATCATGTGTATTAAAAATGTCAAAGCAAAAGGAAAAATCAAGAATCATCTAGAGCCAAATGTGAGTGAAAATCCATTTGAGTTACTTCATGCTTGCTTTGTGCATTTAATACAATTTTTATACACTCATCAATGTTGTGCTTTTAGCTGCATGACCTAAAGGTGACAGTAGATGGTCTCAGAGAGCACTCCAAAACAGTGACTATTACTCTACTTCCTGGTAAACTTTTATTCCATTAAATTTTGTTTTGGAATATCTAATAACAAGAATGAATGAAACCCCTTTTCCACGTGAACGTCATGTGACACACTTACCTGTCTTTTATGTTTTAGGTAACCCGCACTCGATCCAAGTAATTCCCAAAGAGAACCCAGTCGAGGTGGAGAATGGCAACACAATTAAATGGAGTGTTATGGTTCAAGATGAGGCTGGAAACCTCACTGCAACACCCAAAATGACTGCTCGATGCTTTGTATGAATTCATTTTTTTTAAGCTTGTGTTCTGCCCATCAAGAAGTATGACACTTCTCTCTTTCTATTGTCCTTTTTAGGTTCCAAATCAGCCACCAGCCAACATAAACTGCATGGCTGGAACTGGTGAATATGTGACTAAACCCATCAATTTGACACTTACTGAGGGAAAGCCACAAAGCCTTCAAGTTCGATTCAGTGTTCCTGTGAGTAAACAATACTTTTTTATTAACACTATTGAAGATTTTGAGTTGTAAGATGGTGTGCTGGCTTTCAGAGTCGAAGAGGTATAGAGGAAGTCACACGTGAGGTGCTTGTGCTGCCTAGTAGAAGAGTCAATCGTATCAAAATCTATGAAAAGGATGCGTGTCTTGAAGTGAAGAACAATGAGAAGATCGACTGGGTGGCCGGTGCTCTATTGGAAAAGCTGTACTTTACGCTTTACGATGAGGGTGATAGAGAGGTTCCTATCACGGCTGAGGTGGCTTCAAAGATTAAGGTGAGCAGAACATGTAATAATGCTGAAAGGGCCCATATTCCACTACTTTTCTGATCCATGTTATAATATTGTTTCCTCATCAAAAAACACACCTAAAGTTGTGTTTTGTTCCATTCACACGTGTTTCGTTCCATTCAGACATGTTTAACACACAAGCCCTGCATATTTGGTGTTCTTCTCTCAAACAGAAAACACTGGTCCACCTTGTGATGTAATTTGGTAATACAGGAAGTTCTCCACTGTGTTTTAACTACACTCATTTGGATTATTTCCTGGACCTGAAATTGCTAATCTCTACTAAACTAAAGGTAATTGGTTAACTGAAAACTACCACTTTGTGACGTCACAAGGTGGAACAGACAATTTTGAGCACTGGAGATGTAGATAGACTAATAATGCAGGATTACTCAAACATGTGTGAATGACGCAAAACTCAGAGGTATGTTTTTGAAGAGGTAATACTATTATAACATGGTTCAAACCTTACAGGAATTAATACTGCATAATATAGGCCCTTTTAAAGTAAACATAATACACATGACAACAATTAAAAAAAAACTATCATTCAAGGTTAACTGGACTGTGAACATCGATCAGAAAGAACTGATGAAAGGCAAGCTCCCTGATGTTACAGTACCAACCAAAGCTGATGTGGTTCACTTTTACCAAGTGTCGTACCAAGACCAGAGTGTTTCCACCTCCTTTAACATTGTGTAAGTTTTTCAAGCATCTACCACCAAATCAATACATTTTAAATTAACACTTTAGGGCAATGGAAAGGACTGCTAAACTGCTCAGGTGCACTGTTCTACATTCAATCTGCACATTTTCCAGGCCTATTCCTGATTTGCCTGCAAGATTAAATGCAATTCTCCCAAATTGCACTGCAAGACTTGGAGAAATGCTACCTGGAAACATAAGTGAGTATGACGTATTGGGATGGAAAGCATCTGACTGAACATTTGATAATTACTAAGTTTTGCCTACAGTCTTAGAGCTTGTGGACCAACATGAAAATGTTACAAAGACAATGACACCATCCTGCGTGAATGAAATAATGGTAGAAGGGAAGGGTCTGGACCAAAAAGCTTTAAATTTTAAGTTTGAGGTGAGGTGCACAGGTCTTAGATATATTCTTAGTCATTCAAGTGTACATGGAAACATTGCATTTGTAATAATAGTGAGTTTGTGTCTTTTGCTCGGTTTCAACATCAGGAGAGGAGCTGTACAGTTGTAGTGACTGGTGTGTGCTTCACCTCTGGGACTCCTGGTTCCAGGGAGATGAGTTTCACCTTGGGAGATTTTACATGCCACACCAGGCTCGAAGTGGCTGCAGGAATTCCTGCAAAGCTAGTTCTTATCAGTGAACATGCCCAGGTAAGCACCACATTTTACCACATGTGCCCATCAATTTCATGACTGAGTTTTTTTTCCTCCTAGTTCCTGAATGTTTTGAATGGTCATGGCATTCCCACACCATTTGTCATCCAACTGTGTGACCAGTGGGGTAATCCCTCTCTAGATCGAAGGGTTGTGGTAAAAATATTGGCCTCATCAGAATTAAATGTGTGTTTCCCAGTGATGCTAAATACATTAATAAAGACACATTTCCACTAACTTATTTATTTTTGTATTTATTTTATATTATAGATGGATATAAATGTATTATCACAGCCTGTGAATGCAGAAGGCCGGGCTTCTTTCACTGTGACTTCTGTGAGCGGACCAAAGTAAGGAAAAGCCACAAGGGGGCACCAGTTCATTAAATATTCCGTTCACTTCCAATTATTTTTTGTAACAATGACAAGACAAGTGTAGAGTTATAAATCTATGCCTTCCTTTGAAGGGGATCGTATGAACTGAATTTTGAAGGAAACTTTAAAAAGGATCCAATACCTGGACCATCTGTAAAACTGACTGTCCTGCCTGATCCCAGTAAACCTGTCAGCTTAGAGGTGGAGTATGATAGAATGGCCACTTTTATCGCTGGAGAGTTGTTCCCTGGTATGGGATGAATTAAATATATTTGTACTAAATGTGTTTATTTTGACCGTCTAACTACAGTCAACTCCACGTTTGTTCAGCATTTTTAGTGACTCTTATGTCAGATGAAGGCAGGCCAATCATAAGTCGACAACCTGTGTCTATGCAATATTGGAGCGGAGAGTCAAGAAACCCACCCACAGACACAGTACGTGTCACGTCCAAACCAAGCAGTTAAGTTACAAAGATGGTATGGTTATTTAACTAAGATGATCCTTTCCAGATAATTGAATTTCAGTGTTGTGAACCCAAGGAGAATGAGAAGAAGGACATTTTTTATTTCAGGTACAATGACAAGTTGTGCTGTTTCTTGTTTACTGTGTTACCCAATATGTAAATGTTGTTTTCCTGTTTTTAGAGAAAAGCCTATTCCTGAACATGTTGGGAAATATACTATCCAGTTCTGCTTGCGTGACCCCAAACATAAAATGACATTGTGTAGTGATCCGGTATGGAGCATCTTAAATAGCTAAATAACCCAGTCTACCAATTATTGTTCAGATATTTTTGTTTCTTTCTTGTTTTCTTATGGTTTATTCTGCTTAGATTGTCGTGAATGTGGTGCCAAATAGGCCGATGAAGTTGGCTCCTGAAAATCCACCTCCAGTACAAGTTGTATCCTGCAGTGAAGACATTGCCAAACGAATGTTGGTGGAGAACATGACTCTGATGATAATGGTGAGCCCCAAACACCATCTCTAATTGCCCCAAGTACTTCTTCATAATTTGTAAACATTATTATTATTATTTTTTTTTTTACAGGATCAGTACGGCAACCCAGCAGGTCAAGGACTGAATGGAGATGTTGAGATCTGTATAAAGAACTTGGAACAACTTAACATTCAATGCAATGAGGAACTTCCGCTATTTGAAGATAAAACTACTAACTGTAAAATTAAGTTAGAAAATGGAAAGGCTCATGTTTCTGTAAGTTTATCTCTTGATACTAGGATTAACAAAAATGTCACATAGTGAATATCTGATCATGAATTTTCTACAGAATCTTGCCATAATGAAGAAAAGTCCGGGGGTACATGGGGTCTCATATATGGTCCTCTTCAGGCCTGTTCTTACCCCAGGAATTCCTGGGAGTCTAGATTCTTATAAGTTTCACTTCACGTTTTCCAATGGTAAATTATGCCCTCCTTTTTAGCTAATCTTTATACTGCATATCTGCCAACCTAACAGCTTCTACACTTTAGATGAAGAGAACCAGAAAATACATGTGGCATTATGCAGAAAAAGGGATAAAGTCAAAGAAGCTATTGTCGAAATCAAAAACAGTGAGACACAGCACATGCAACTCATCGAAGAGCACAAAGGTATGGGTCAGTTTAAATTATTAGCATTTTAATTCCTATTCAAATACTATAGTATGCCTTGAATGTGTTGGTTTTTTTCAGCTCTATTTAAAAAATTGTGTGAAAGTGAGGAAAAGCTTCGAAATAAACTCAGAAATGAGTGGAATGAGGACTTAACAGAAAATGCATCTGTAATATATTTTCTAGTTAAACCATTCATGTGCATGTAAAAAAATACTTTTATACATTTGATAATCTATTTTACAGATTGAAATGGTTGACAAAATCCTAGATGGAAAGCTACTTGAAGCCAAAATGATTTGGAACACACCCAGAAGAACTTGCAGAATACCGGATAACAGTAAAGGACCAGATGTTTTAGGAAAGGTAATATGTTCTATATGGTATGGTTTATTTTAATTAGATTTTTGTATTTCTAAATGAGAGAACTCATACAGTTCTTTTTTAAATCTCTTTAATTATACTGTATTAAATTCAAGTCAAAATCACAATGAAATGATGCGCAGGTTGGTCACTTAGCATATGTAATGGATGATGATGAAGCCTGGGTGATTTCATGGCACATCAGAGGTGACATGGACTGTGTCGTCACCATGACATATGCAGCTGCGAACAACATCTTTAAACTCACCGATGGCAAGCAGCAGCTTTTGCCCATTGAAGGAATTCACCACTCTTGTAGAAGGTATGTATTTGCTGCCATGTATAGTTGTAAAATAAAAAGCTGATAATATAGTGCATATATTCAATATTGTATGTGTGAAACCTTTTCAACCTTTTCAGGCCCCTCTCACCATTACCCCATATACAAAATGGTCGGGTACTTTTTAATCCAAGGGGAAATCCAGTGTACGCTGCAGACGTTCTGATTTACCCCGCCAACCAAGCAAACTGTGAGATAGGTGAGTAAGGAGGTAGTTCAGTTTTGTGCACTTCATATGAAGCAAACTTAGACCAGTTTGGACCAATGGACAATTGTCTAAAAATGATCTACTTGATTGTCATGCAGTGTTCAGGAACCTTCTGGGGAATACTATCTTGATTGATGACCTGGACTCTGCAAACCATTACAGACAGTGTGTAAGTCAAACTATTAGACCTTATTGAACATACACTTCTTTGTTATTGTATGTTATTGACCTTTATTAGCGATCAGCTATTCTTCCTGGAGACCTATGTAGTGTGTTCTTTACACTTTTTAATTATACTTTTTGTGTAGGCGGTGAAATGCAATGTGATGTGCCCCACCCTCCTCACCAGACAAGGAGAGAGGGTCACTGCCAAAGGAAAGTTTGGGGGTGTACAGAATAAAGCTCCACCCCGTAGCCAATTGCAGATGTTTGGGGCCCCCCTACCTGAGCGATACTCCAGCCTTCAAAACAATATAGGTATCATATTGAATTATTTGATCCATCCACTTTGAATTGTAGTTTTGTAATATCTTATCCCTCTTTTAATATAGAATGTCTCAGACAGTACAGAACAGCTCTTGATAAAAAGTTAAAACAGATAAAGGAGCAGAATGACACATTGAGTATTTTGGAGCCTAAAATCAAGAAGCAGAGGGAGTCTTTGGGGATTATGGACAAACAGCTGAAAGAGATTGAGACACAACTTGGTATAAAAAGTGACATAATATTATATGATATAAAAAAATGTTTGTTTCTGTCTGTAATGACTTTTTTTCTTCAGCAACCCCACTCAAAAGGGTTCGTGACAGCGGTGGTGAAACGTCAGGGATTACTACCAAACGAGCAAAACTGGGATGAAAATAATGCCATGAAAATGTCAAATGACTGTGAAAAAATGTAATCATGTGGATATATTGTGATGTTGGATTTTGTTTTTGTTTACAATGGTATAGTTTTAAATACTTTTATTGCACATTTTTTAAGTATAGATTTGTTTGTCTTAACTAATATTAAAAAACAAACACAAGCAATAGTTTTGCCTATGTTTTCTGTTTTCTTGTTTACTGACAAACTGCCAATGATAAATGTTGAGCATTTGGTTTTTGCAGATTTTGAGGTCTTATAAGTCTTCAGATTTTAGTTTGCTGAAACTATGAACATGTTAAAAATAAACCCTCAGCCTTTTCTGCAGGATTCAAACAATAATTAAAAATACTTTTACTTTTGTCCTTTTCAATATGTAGTGGGGTAGAAAGTAGATACCTGCTTTCAAATGTAGTAAAGTAAAAGTATTCATATTAAAGTCTACTTAAATACATTTTAAGTATCTGTACTCAAGTGTAGTAGGCTACTTAACTACTTTTACTTCGTTACGTTGTTATTTATTTATTTATTTGCGTGTCACCAACTTTGGCCTGGAGATAGTCGGGGGCGTTTGGAGGGGCTGAAAACGTCACATTCAAGGAGCTGTAGCAGCTTTGTTAACTCCAGAGGTTTGTGCGCCAGCTGCGCTCCATAAACATCTCCATATTAGTGAGCGCACAGCGGCACAATGAGGAGCGCACTCTTTTACCTCCTGGTGACTTTACCTGCCGTCAGAGCGACTCCTTTTCAATACAACATGTTCCAGGGAAACGCTGGCTCCGAATCACGTCCTAGGAATAAGTAAGTATCAGCTCATGTGTTCTACTAAATGCCGAAAGTTTAAATCATGTAAATAACGTGAATCAAATTGTGCATTGATTTGTTTTAATTGTTTTTATAGAAACTGGTGTGCGTATGTTGCGCAGAAAAACGTAAGTTGTGTGATCTCTGGAGGTACGGAGAGCTTTGTGCAGCCTGAGTATATGCCGTGTCCGCCAGAGATGCCGCACTGTGAGCCACAGATGGTGTAAGTGAAGATGAGGAGAAATGATTCCCTTAAACATTCTTGATGATTTTTAACTGAAGACGTTCTTCATCTTATGGACCATCTTACTTTAAGATTTATTTGGAAAACACTGGCACTGTTTAGATTTTGTTTATTGAATGTAATAGAGAGTGCATATTAAATTTAGTTTGCATTATGGTTATAACAGTTTTCTCTTTTTAGATATCGGACACACTTCAGACCAATGTATAAGATTGGCTACAAGATTGTGTCTGAGCTAGAGTGGAGGTGCTGCCCAGGATACCAGGGTTATGATTGTAAAGAGCTCAAAGACACAAGCCTCCTGTCACCAAACCTCTTACACTCTTCATCAGGTCATGTTCCAGCGCCGCAAGGTCTGTTCAAACAGACAGAAAATATCCTACAACTACACATTCATTTTCATGATCATGATAATTTTCCACCTGTATGTTGTAGGTCCACAAGTGAACACAAAGCATCCATGGGCAGGAGATGGACAGGTTCCTATTCACACACGTCACAAGGCCTCATTTGGCCAGGCTGGATCTCCAAATCCAAGACACTTGGAAGCGGAGGTGCAACATCTCTCCCAGATGGTCCTGGACATGCAAGCCAGGATGACTGACATGGCCTCTAACTTGCGAGTGGACTTTCAGGAGGACGCCAGTAAAATGCTGATATCCCTGTTGAATGACCACAGACAGCCATCTAGTGTTCGTGGCGCCAATACAGAGACCGTCCGGGTCCAGGACCACTCCACTGAGACGTGGCTCGAGGTCATAGACAAGATCAACCATGCCTCTAACGCCCTGGATGACCTCTTGGAACGGGTCAAGCGTCAAGATGGACAAATTGATCTGCTGATGAAGAGCGCAAAGAAGCCTCAAGCTACGCCTGCCCAAGGACATGAGCCTGACCTACGACCCTACTTGGATGAAAAGATCCGTGTTTTGAGGGAAGAACTGATGGAAGGCATTGAGATTAAAATGGCAGATATGAAAAACTCGTGTGAGTACAAAATGATGTCTGTCCAGGAGCTATGTGAGAACCAGGAGTCCCACTACCTCGGTCTAACTGAACTTATGGAATCAAAAGAGGACGACCTCCGCAATGAAATCAAACAGCTCAGATCAAAGATGGAAAGAGATGGACAAGGACAGTCTGGAAATTCTTCTCTGCCAGACACAGTTGTGGCTCGAGTGGAAAACATAGAGCGATGTCTAAACCTTTCTGAGAAGACTTTGTCAGGAAAGTGCGGACACTTAAATACAGATCAGTCACAGGCTCTTCAGGAGCTTAAGAGAGATGTGGAAGCAAAGCTGGTTTTCATGCAGGACAGACTGGGATCCTTTTTGGCAAATACAGGGACAGACTCCTTACCTAGTTTGGATTCAACTCACAACATGCCACTGGACAAAGCTGCTAACTTCACTGGAAAAAGTACTGCTAAAGTAACAGTTATGGAGAAGACTCATCAAGACTGCCAAAAAGATATAGACATCCTCAAAACTAGTATTAAAATACAACATCAAAAACCTGGAGATATGGAAAATTCTATTTTCAACAACAACTTGAACTTTGAAAATCTTACCAAAGAACTAAGATCATTCAAAAACGACCTAGAAACAACATATTGCAAAGAAAACACAAAAGAAGTTGGAAAGGAGCTGTCTCACCTGGACAGTCGTGTTGCAGTTGTAGAAGGTTTATGCAGCAAGTTGGAGCCCATCTCTAATAAACTTGAGCTGATCAAAGATGGCCTCAGCAAACATATTACCAGTTTGTGGACTTGTGTGAATCAGCTCAACGGCACAGTGGGCTCTCAGAAAAGTGACATAGGCCAGCTGAGAGGAACCTGTCAGAACCTACAGAACCATTTGTCCCAAGTCACCAAAGACCTACAGTCATTCTCCACCAACCACCCCAACGACACAGGTACATCATACACAACATATTCAGATATTATTCTAAGTATCATCTAAGTCTAAAGGTGCACTATGTAACTTTAGGGGGTATCTCACTTGCTTAAATAGATGGAGATGTTCTTACTCTGCCTGTAATGTTCCACAGTAAGGCATTAAATGGATATACCTTGCATTAAGTCAATCACTGCTCTTTATATTGCTCAGAAACACCTTGGAGGCTCCCCTCTCTAAAGATTTGACCTGTAAATTTTGATCTATTTACTTATCTATGTAATAATGTTGTTCACGCATCCAAAACATATCTAGAATTGTGTTTTGTTTCATTCGCACACGATTAACACAACGACCCTGTATATATATAAACGTTCTTTTCTCAATCTGGAAACACCTCACCACTATCACCAGCTTTTCCATTTTGTGATGTCATGTGGTAATACAACATTTACTCTACTATATTTTTAACTTACAGCTTCTCTAGAATTATTTTTGATCATTTCATCCTGGAAATTGCCAATCTCTACTGAAGAAAAGGTCAAAGGAGCTGAAAACTACCACTTCATGACATCACAAGGTGGAGCAGAGACAGACTAATGCAGCATTACTTTGGCATGTGTGAATGAATTAAAACACAACTCCAGGTATGTTTTTGTTGAGGTAACTGCATTATAACGAGATTCAGTTTTGCTTAATATAGGATACAAAATTGGTGAGGCAATTAACATTTACACGAAGACGAGCAGGTGACTTAACCTCAAGCAGAAAAATGACACAGTGCAAGTTTACATTTTGTTATCAGACAGAGTAAGAAATACTTTTGATGTAGCCATGTTCACTGAGTCGAAAAAGCAAATTGAAGACACATGGTTTGATTTTCATTTGTATCGTTGAGCAATGTTTTGGCTTGGAGAAATGTTAGTCATTTTGGGATCATGCGGACAAGGCAAATTGTGCACGTGTTTTTGGACATCACATGAGAGCTACAAGGATTTTTCAGTGGCATTGTGGATATAGTGGAGCGTAGTACATTGGATGCTAGGGACTGCATTCTTAGCGCATGAGTCTCGTCCATAACGATGCCACCGAGACTTTGCTAAGTTGTAAAAGTGAACGCCCTCACTGTTTACAGCTGGGATCCATCCTGTCCAACAGCCTCTGCTTGTCTTGTGTTGCTCTTTATGGAGCAGGTGATGGAGCATAATGCTATACCTATCACGATATTCTGAAGTACGATATATTAATGAAGAACATATACAGTAGACAGTAGACGATAAGGAATAGTATTTCAACTCATTTATGCTACTGACACAATGACCTAAAAACAGGATAATCCCTACGAAAAACTATTACAGTGTACAATATGGTTAAAAACACAAAGTGCAATAAATAAACAGCAAAATGAAACTCTTTAGTAGTTAGTTTGTTTCTATAATGAGTCATAATTAAGTTAATACCCTCTACAGCTCAAATCTTCTCAGAAAAATAAGAAAAAGTATCCCACTAGTACAAAAAAAGCCCCATGATAAATATTGACCCACCAGAAATTATTTCTCCATCTAATATATGCTGAAAATGTGGTAATGTGTAGTAATTATCAGGACAGGCCTCGCATATGGCCAGATAATGAAATGCATGTTTTATTTTGGCAATAGAGTTTCAGTCGGCATGGATTGTTCTGCCCTATTTCTTTGTCAACACTCCTGTTGTTTATGCTTATCTGAAGACACTGGAAAATTCAGTCCATTACAGAGACAAGTTAAGGCAGCTTATCACTGCAGCACTCACTCGGGCTCCTTTTTTAGATTCAAGAGCCTTGTTTATATTGGCACTAATACACTTAAACTCTTTGTCTCCCACTGTTTATAACTCTCTCATGATACTCTTTTAGCCACGTTGGTCAATTTGACTTAAATTCAGAATTTTGTTGGCTGAGCTAGTATTTCAAATAAACACCAAAAGCATATAATGCTCAGGGGCCATTTGTCATTGTGTTTGCTATGATGTAATACCAGTAGTTAAACTCAAAGGAAAAAGTCAAGGAAAAAAAACAACAAAGGTTTTGAATTCTTAGTTCTGACTAAACCTTTCCATTGCAATGTTCTTTTTTTAGCATTCATTGTTTGTGTTTTCCAGCTCACCGTGTAAATCAGCCCCAGGGAGTTGTTTTTTCCCCCTGGGAACA
>KN512037.1:0-12289 GCA_000787155.1 Scartelaos histophorus | reverse complement strand
TTCCTGCTGTGAACAAGGACAATTGCTGAACAGATCTGCTCTGCAACTGTGCCTACTGACCTCACCTACTTGTCTCCATAGAGCTAGATAGATATATTTAAAACAGTAACATCTAAGCAAAAATAATAAAAGTCACAAACCAAAGGAGTCCTAATTGGCTACTAATTGTGGTCAAATTTGCATTAAAACAGCTGCTTGAAACATCCGGCTGCTTATCTCACTCACCTGCAGCCTCGTAGCTCATGACTTATTTCACACCGGTCTCTACTGACCATTACAGCCGAGGACGCCACAGAACCTCCCAAGGCAGGACCTCCCCTGGTAGGACCCCCCCAAGCAGGAGCTCCCCCGGCTGAACCTAAAGTTACTGTGATGGAGTCTGGTGAGGCTGGCCCCCCTGGCAAAATGATCTCGTCCAAATTACCCAGGGGTGCAGATGGCAGCATGGCACCTGTTCAGGGCTATGCGGGGGCCCCAGGTAACACCTACCCCACACAATCCTAGTTAAAACATCTGCACATTCTCAGTCATGTTTGTATTTATTTTATAGCCTCTCCGGATAAATCGAGTGAGACATTAAAGCCAGTGGTTTCAGGTATGTAACAATATGCTATATCTCTAGCTTCAAAATGTATGATCTATTTTTATGTTTGTATATTATGTAGGAGTCAGTTTTTAAACTAGCTTCAAAACCTTTTTTTTAAGTATGTTCATTCAGAATGTGTTGGTAAAGTCTTTCTTAACACTTGAACTGTATTATTTCTTTTTTATCTATATCTTTATTTTTATTGCCTTATATAGAGGTAAATGAATACAAGTTCACACTTATATTTGGTTAAATGAACTTATCACTCACTCTGAGCAAGACAGAAAGGAGAGCTTGGAAGGAGTATGTGTCTGAAAAATTCTGTTGCTGAGTAGAATTGAACTAAACAGAACATTTGTGAAATGTTAATCCAAAAAACAAATTCTCTCAGAGATCATATCAAAATTAGATTTTTATTGTCATGTCTCCCAGCCCTGAGTATACGTCATTTTCATGCAAAATGTCATCCATCTGATTCTCCACCCTCTGTGTAATAGTTTTTTTTGTTTGTTTGTTTTTTTAGTTGAGAAGATTGCATTCTCTGCTGGCATAACTCTTTTACGTGTTCTGGGAGACTCTGGTATTATTCTGTTTGACAAAGTGCTGGTCAATGATGGAGGAAGCTATGACCCACACACAGGTAACCCTCAATGTCTCCACACTAAACATTGGATCCACAGAGTTCAACTTCACATATATTCTCCTGACCCACCCTAGGTATCTTCACAGCTCCCATGGGTGGCCGTTATCTGGTGAATGCTGTGCTTGCTCCCCAGCGAGGTGACAAAGTGGAGGCTGTCCTGTCTGTTTCCAACCACAGCATTCAGAAACTGGACTCCTCAGGGTTCTCCTTTAGAAGCACACAGCCACATGGACAGTGTAACTGCAGCAGTGTGGCCTCCCTCAGCCTGGTCCTACCTCTTAAACAAGGAGACCGGGTCGGACTCCAACTGACTTATGGCAAACTGGCTGTTTCAGCCTCATCTGAGATCCTGTCCTCTTTTAGTGCTGTGCTGCTCTATGCCACTCCAGTCATGCACTAGTTATGTGCACTCTATCAACATGTGTGACTCTGTGGAAAGTTTTAATAGTTTACATTTGATCGTGTGAAAATGCACACATCTGTAATTATCATTTGCAATGGTGATGCCCACAGCGTAGTGACAGAACTACAGGTAGTGTTTAACTGTTGCAAGGCAACCTGTGAGGTTTTACAGAAATAACACACTTTAGCATTAGCATTCTCACTGACCATGGTTTAATTCTTCATTGTTCACTATATCGGGAGTTCTCATGACTTATAATATTTATTTTCACCGTTATGGCCAGCCTGTGTGCATCTTAGTGGTAAAAATCTCCCTGAGCATAGCTTCATAAACTACCCTTACATAATATGCATACATTAATGTTCTGTACTGTTGGTTAATCTTTAATTTGTTTTAGAATATCCTTACTCATCAATACAGAAAACAGTTTATTAACCAAAAACATATTTGTATGACAAAATACTGATTTTTAAATCCTTAAAATTAAACTTCTTAATGTTAAAAGTGCAGTCACAATTAGAAAATCACAAATACCTGCAACATTGTTGAGCTTTATGATTAACAAAAAGAAGCAGCATTTTCTCCATTTAAATTATCATTGAAAAAGTATAAAGGTATTATACTATGTGAGTTCTTCACATAAAGTTTCACTTTCATAGAAAGAATATATTTTATACTAATGTGAAGTAAATTAGCATTAAGACACATAAAGGCAAAATAAATCAGACTGGCCAAATCTAATGCAAATATAAAATATAAGACATTCTTAAACTGTCTGATACTTTCCAGTGTACCTGCTGGGAGTACAGCAGTATCTCTTTATCTGTCAGATTTAACAGTGCATCAACCACATGAGAACAGCATAATAATTAAGGCCTGAAAATATACAGCTTCTACCTTGTGTGTAAATGCAAAAATCTATAGTTCAATGTGTGTGTCTGCTGATACTAACATGTAACACTATTTACTAAAGTGCATAGTAACTTCATGCGTAAGTGTGCGCATATGCTGGGCTGTGTCAAAAATGCATAGCAACATGTCAAATTCACTTAAGCTCCAGGGATTACCATTAGTTCTGCTTTAAGGACGTATGCATCCCAAACGCAATGTTATATCTCCAAAAAAGACACTGTCTTCCTGTATAACAAACACTATGGTGTAGGCAGCCTCAGCTGTCTGGTGTGATACTCCAGTGTACATATTGCAGTGTTTAATAGCCCAGCTCATCAAAGCACACTGGGGGAATGGGCTGCCTCCAGAAGCTGAAGGAGCTGAACTCTGGGCAACAGAAGGTGGCGTTGTGCTGTGTGTTTCTTAAAGGGAATACATGCTCCACCAGCTCACTCAGGCGACTGTATCTAAAGTGGAAAGGGTTGAACAATAAGACCTTGTGTGTCTGAGACACACACACATTGGTTAGTGGTGTGATACTTACGATGTTTTATTGCCTTTGGCTAGCTCCAGGATCAACTCCCCTTTTGGGTTCACTGTGAAGATCCGGCTCACAGGCACACCCACTTTCTTGTAGGCAAACACATCCTTAAGTCAGAAAAACAAGAAAACCAATAGTTCAAAACAATAATTGCATATATAATATAGATATAGATAGATTTTACTTAAAATAAAAAGACAAACACTTACATTGTCTCTGTTTCCAAAAGCTGCATAGAAGGGAGTGTTTGGGGAAAACAAGTTCTTAATGTCTGTCAGGCATTCAATTTTGAACTTTTCTGGCTTTTTTTCAATGACTTCTCTATTAAAAGAATCAAACATGTTTCACTTAACTTGTAAGAGTACTCTCTGAAGTATGCAGGAGACCCACCTGTGGAAGGCTGAGAAAAGGCTGCTTGGAGAGAGCATGAGTGGCCCTTGAGGCAGGAGAGTTCCTCTATCATTCACCCAATGTAAATATCCTCGAGTCATGTCCGCCATGCCTATGGCCCGCGCTGAGCAGTACAAAAACTTATAACCATTCCTTTGGAGAAGAGACATTCATTATGGGAACTTGCCACTTGACCTCATGATTTATGAATCCAAACAACATTCTACACCATGTAAGTCTTACTCGTGCACTGAGTTGTAGAGTTTAGCAATGCCCTGATGAGTCCAGTCTTTCCCCAGCTGGGGGAGGATGTGTCCGAACACATCTGATCTGGAGGTAACAAACAGGTTAAGAATGGCATTTAAGCATCAAATATGTATTCATGTATAGAAGAAATTGTTTACTTTGTAATTGTGCCGTCAATGTCAGATATGATAACCTTGTCGTCCCAGTTCCACAGGTAGATGGTGCCCTCACACCGACATGTGCCCTGGTACTGGGTGGTTATACTGAAGGACACATCATTAGGCCCCTCTCTCAGCTTCAAACCACTCTGCAAGAAGTGCACAGTGTCCTTTTGTTGTAGTTATCGTTACTGAAAATAGTGTAATATTATAATGTGCTATGTTTTTTTACTATTTGTTCAGAGGACAGGCGGAGTGACTTCTTATAGGAGTGACATGAGGACAGTGCAACAGACTCATTCTGCACATGCTCAGAAGGTTTCAAAGCAGGAGCCACAGTATTGAGCTCTTTAGTCTCATCATCACTGGACCACTCTGTCGTTTTGGATCTGTAAGGACACAAGTGTAACGTAAAAAGTGTAAGTAGGCTGCTGGTTGATTGTTGATGATGAGCACCATACTGTTCCTCTTCACACATTAGCACTTAATCAGCATTTGTGGGAGTGTGTGGCCTTAATAAAGTCATGACTTTTGTTCTCTGTTATGAACGTGTAGTGCTGTGTGTCACTCATACTCAGCACAGGGAACCCAGTCTCCATCAGAAAAGGGGTAGGACACACGTAAGTGTAACTAAGTAGGCTGTTGGGATGACAAGCACCGTGCTGCCATGTGGTGTGGGTATATACAGTACAGTAACCACTAGAGGGCAACAGATTCACTTTTGGAATATTACAGATTTTGAAGTACATGATGTTGTATGGGAGTCAGTATGTTTCAAATGATTATTTTTACTTTAAATAGAACATTTCTGTAGTGCTTCATAGCAGTGGTGTAAATCTAAAACAACCCTGTAGTATACAGAGTAATATGTAAACCCACCCTGCGTGTTTGGCCAACAGTGTGTGTGTTATTGTGCCTCTGTGCAGTCTTGTGTCTGCTGACTCACTGTGTTTCTGGGGCCGGTTGAAGGGCCAGGCTCTCACTAGTCAGCGACTCTTGCCTATCTAACTTGGGTTCTGTTGACAACTATTGAAAAAAGACAATTATTCATTTTGTCATGTTCTACTGCTTTCAAAAGTCTTTCAACAAAGATGCAAAACAAGTGGTCAGAAACCAGTTCCATGTTTGACATGATTTGTAATGCAAAGTCCCACCTGCTTTACAATACTCTTTCTCCAAAACCACCAGCGCCCTGATTTTTTAGGCATTTTCTCCTTAACCCACACCTCTTCTGTAGCCTGCCATTCAAAACAAACATGGTTCACTTTATTCTCAAAATACTTACAACCTAGATGGTGGCAGTACCTTTGGCAAGTTCTTCTGGAAAGCCTGCATACTGAGTATCAATGGAGCTGCCAGTGTCCAATTATAGTATCTACAAAATAAGTTTCTGTTCACGTTTAATGTTTCAATGGATATAATGAAAAAACATTTTTTAATCACCTGTTCGCAATTTTAACCACCAAATTTGGATTGTCAATAATTGCTGGGTTCTCTGCAAACTCATTGTAGGTGATGATGTGCTCCATGAACTTTTCTGCATTACATGGTATTACACAGGTTACACGTGGACCACTTGCCCTGTCATATAAAGCTCACTGATTACCTTTAGAAATCTCTGAGTTCTCCCCAATGCCACCGCAGAGGGACAGGGTGACGTCAGGTAGATCTCCAGCTGAATCAGACAGACATTCAGTGCCACTGTCTGCAGCTGCACTGCTCACCGACTGAGGGGACAGGGACCCCGAGCGTCTGCCCCTCTCCACCCAGTGCTTAGGCACCTGTTCCAACTCACTGCAACACAATACAGATGAGCTTTGCAGCTAACAGCTTGCATAGGCTAAAGTATTCTGTTTGATACAATGACTCATTTAGAATGCTAGTTGTTTATACCTTTTGGGAAAATAAAGGGCCAGAACATCAGGATCAAGTTTACTCAAGTCATCCAGATAGATGTCTTCTGGTCCCTGATGCTGACTGCGTTTTCTCACTCCTAATGAAACACAAGGAAACACAAGTGTAAATGTGAAGTCAGCGCTCAGTATTTCTCTATGACTGTAGAGCAGTCAAACCACATCCTTCCCTTTCTTTTTCTGATAGTAGTTTCATTTATAAGAAACATAAATCTGAGCACACACTACTCTCTTTGCAAACAGTATGTATTGTATGCTACCTTTCTTCTTTACTGGTGAGTCTATAGCGGAGGATTTTGGGTCAGGATTTATGGGAGCAGCAGAGTCTCCACTCATACTCAGGCTTCCCGTGTTCGTGCGACTGGGAGGAGAGGAGGTCCAGCGTGTCTTGCGCACAGTTTTGGAGTGACTATCAGAGTTAGCAGGAAACTCTTTTGAACTTAAGCTTGTAGGTGTGCCACAGAAATTCTCAGGCACTGATGAAGCATTATGCAGCTGGCCTGGTTTAGCAGTCCGAGGCTCTGGTTTCACAATATTGCACATGTTGTTTGCAGGCGTCTCAGTTCCTCTTGTCTCCTCCTCCATGGCCTCAGAGCTCAGGATCACTCGGAAATGCGTGTTTTCTGAGGGAGTTATGGTCAGTGGCTTGGGCTCTGACTTGCCCTCCTTCTTGTTCTGCACGGAACAAACAAAACATTGTATATACATTAATCTACCTGCCTGTCTTGGTTTTGTTGCACTTACCCGGCTGGGCTCTGGAAACTCCCCCCAGGACCACTGCATGTGCGTGTCTGCTCGGAACAGGTTTTCTGTGGGTTTCACCATGAGCTCGGAGTCACTTTTCGGGGACATTGGCTCGGACATGTCCCTGCTGTAAACACATTAGCACTTAGTCAGTGTTTGTGGGAGTGTGTGATAAAGCCATGACTTTTGTTCTCCGTTATGAAAGTGTAGTGCTGTGAGTCACTCTTACTCAGCACAGGGAACCCAGTCTCCATCAGAAAAGGGGTAGCTGTCCCATTCAAGCCCAGTGAGGGGGGTGTGCTGCCTGTGCTCTACTTTATCCTTTTTAGACAGTGAAGAAGTCCTGAGAACAAGGATACAAGAAATTAAATAATATGAAATGAAAGGTGGTGAATAAGCAAATAATGTATTTACCTTCCGTTGTGTGAGTTGCAGTCTTCGTCTGAGCTGTCTCCCAGTTCAAGCTCAACTGCAGGGCTGGTCTCCTCTTTGCGCTGCTCAGCTTTGTGCTTTCTCCGGCGTCTCTTCTTCTTCTTGCCCACAGAGTTGGAGAAGGAAGGGGGGGTTTCACAGGAGCCTTCAGGAACAAGAGGCCCACTGCCTTCTGCCCCCATGCCTCCACATTTGGGCTCTCTGCTCCTCAACAGAGCCTCTTCTGTGGGGATTGGGGAGGTCACCAGGTGGGCTGGGATAACCTCCTTAGTAATAGAAATTAAAGGGGGTATTCAAAATACTTTTATGAGCCTTTGACCATGTTATAACAGTGATTCCTCATCATTATCTTATTCAACGTTGTATTTTAACTATGTATTTTCCTGCATTCAAGGCTTGAGCCCTCTCAAAATGTCAATTTTCAATGAGCCCCCTATCTGTTCTCTACTTAATTTGGATTAATTAAAATATAGATAATGAAAACATATACATTAAAATCTGCTGATTGTCATGCTGAAATGCCACTATAAAGAGGTGGAGTAATTTTACATGGAGGGTCAATTGTCCCATTTCTATTATTGAAGCTGTTTATGTCAATATTACAAAGTAATTAAGTACATAAACATATGCTTAATATGTTCTATATAATATATCAAATATATTCTTTAAAACTGTTAACTGGAACATTGACTATTTTCTCATAACGTAAGTTACTGATCTTACATTTTGCTGCTCCATCTCTTGAACAAAAAAGGCCTCTCCATTGTCTCCAAGTTTCATGTGAAGCTCCACAGGTTCCCCATTTATTTCTATGTCGATCTGCAAAGCAAGCAAGATTTCTTTATAAACACATTGTAAAATGCTGAGTCTGCGTGAGCTGTGAATCAGGTCATGGTGCATGAGTTGGCTGGCATGAAGATTAGACCTCTATAATAAGGTGTGCTTATGATCAAATGGAACAAAGTGTATGTTTATAAGGGGGTAATGGAAAGAAGTAGGCCATAGATTTATCTAAATAACAAAAAGAAATGAGCTCCAGGTCAAACACAATTATGCTTTTGTTTCATGCTAAAACTCTAAAACACAAACTATTAGAAAATACTGAAGTACCACTATAACTTGAACAGTAGTATTTCTCAGTATTTCTCTCAGTTCACAGACAGTGCTTAGTGTAAACAAGTGCAGTCTACTTCCTGCCCACCACTTCCTCTATATAAAACATTTCATTTGTCAGTCTGTAGCACAGGGAACAATGAGCCTAATTCAAGTTTTTTGTGTTGGACTTGATGGTTGAATATAAAACTTGCTGGTGACTTCAAATTATTACTACTAGGTTCCTGCCTGCTAGTCTTCTGGTACTAAACTTATCCATCTTGCATTTTTTCAAATATGTGTATTATAATTGCCAAAATGCATATTTACTCCAGTTGCTGTTGCCTGCTTGTCTCCATGTAATGCAATAAAATCTCTATGGAGACAAGAAAGTGGCTGTCACTCCATCAGAAAAGTTACACAGGGCACCTTTATCCAAATAACAACAAAAGATAGCAGCAATTAAAATGTAATGCCAACATGAGTGTATCGAAATTTATCAAAAGGATCAATACCCACACTCTGCTTGATACTAGTTGTTGTTTCAGAAGTACTATGACCACATGGTAAAATAGTCCATTCATTAATTTTTTACATCAAATTTCCTGTTTTGACAGAATACAAGCATGTACGTTATATTTGAGACTCACCACTTTCTCCCTGGAGCGCAGCACCCCCAGTTTTCCGAAGCGGACGTGGAATGGGGAGCACTGGAAGGTCCCATCGGGCTGCCGCACCACAATGACGTCAATGCAGCCTGACAGAGTGGCCTGGTTTATACCTTTGTACAGCTCCTTGACGGTGACCAGCACCTGCCCTGCCAGCTGCCCCACATAGTTCATGGTGTCCACCTGCCCAACAGTCAGAAAACATCACATACTTGATTTTTTTCTACAAAAAGCTCAATATTCTGTACTGATTTTGATAATAAAATGAAAAAAAAAACACCATTCGGTTCAAGAAGATTGAAGTAAGGTTGTCAAAAGTATGAATACCCAGGTGCAAATTGTTACTAAAATCAATACTGATACTGAAATATGCTACTGAATCAATTATCTTAAAAATATAACAATTGGTATTGAGAAGAGAGCTTTTTCCTTAGTACTGAAAACAACTTTAGTATCTTAACAACACTATATTGAATGCTGTAGTTTACATAGTTGTTGTTATAGTAAGTATAGTAAAAATTTGGTTGAAATATCTTGGTAAATTGAGCTCATCATAAAAAGTAATTCGATATAACTCAGGAGCACATGACTCGCACTTTCGACCGGCTATACTTTTATGAGGCCACTGGTCCCTGAACGCAGAGCAGCTGTCCCATTTTCCTTAAAAAAATCCTGGATTGAGTTTAATCTGGGCAACAAGCTAAATGCCGACTTTAGACCAGAACCAAATGGACACCAAACGTAACAATGTTGTAATGAAAATTTGAGTCAAACAAGAAATCTATTTGAATGTATATTATTATTAGCTTCTCTAGCACAGTTTGACACATCTATTTGACTGGAGCGAGAGGATAATAACAAAAAAAATGAACAGAGTGAAAAAACCTCATACTAGACCAATACTAATGTTATGTGTTTTCATAACATTAGTATTCGTTGAGTATAAAAACAAGACACTTTTCAACCAGTCCACAAATAACAAATGAACATCTACGTTGGCTGGGCAATAATAGAAGTTGGCATTATTTACTATATAATGTACACACAAACCAACACATGCTCATATACATAGACACTGGAGGCAAGGTGAAAGTGTCTTGCCCAACGACTATATGCACTAACAAAACACTAATCTGACTGACCTGACCCAACCAAGTTTAGCTTCCACAGTCAGATAAGATTGGGCATTGAAAAGGTGGTATTCTTTTCTTTAGTATGTATTTGCCTATAATTCATGCACACAGAATGTAGACTGAGAACATTTCACTAACAAATGGGCTGGAACTTAGCCTTATTAGTGGATTTACATGATTTTGCAACCAAGTGCTTAGATGTGCTATGCTTATTGTTCCCAGGGCACAAATATTCACTTCAATGTTAAGATTTGTTCAATCAGTTGTTAATGTGTTAATGATTATGAATGATCATGTTAATATATTTTATTGATTGATTGTTTTTATTATATTAGATGAGTTTGGCAGCACTCACCAGCCTCCAGGGGGACTTGCCATCCTGCTCTACAGCCCTGCTCCCTGCCTGCTTCATCACCAGAGCTTTGCTAATGGGACACTCACCTCATCTGCATTACTGTAAGTGCAAGTGTCATTCACAGCTATAGCCTTCTGTCTCAGCTCTAGACACAAAGACCAGGAGGAAAAGTACCCCAGCCTTAAGAGCGTTACGTAACCTGCTTTAGGCCGGACCCTCCGCACCCCGGGCCAGTCTCTAAAGCCTCAACATACAAAAAAACAAATAACTGAAAACGATCTGGTTTACAGATTTAGATCAGCCTACAGGCCCCTTATCTTCTCATAGAAAGTGTCACATAGTTAAAGGTCCAATTCAATTCAGTGTATTTCTGCAGATCCCAAAATCACAGCAGCAGTCGCCTCATCGCAGGGCTTCTCAAAATGGTTTACTTATCCAGCACCAACTTTTTAAATCAATCAGTGAAACAATCAAATACATTAATAGCAACAGAACTGTATATGCAAGCAAAATAAGGATAAATAAAATAAAGAACTTTGGTCAGTAGCAACTTTCACACATTTTTGATTATTAAGTTTTGACAAGTTCCTATTTTATACTTTTTTCACATGTGCTCATAAAGTATGTACAGTATAAACGTTTACAGTGGAGTAAAGTCAAAGAGGTCGGCTGTTCCTGGAGACACTCTCATTTGTTTACTATAGCAAAATGATCAAGAGACATTACACCCATCTATAACAGGACTATAGGTAAAATAATAAGATTTTGTATTTTAAATTTAACTTATTAAGCCTTTATAAATTGAGAAAATATCCCTACAATGCCCTTTTGCAATATCACTGATTAGACGATCTATAGTGTTCTGCTCTCGTACCAAGGATGTTGAGGAATAAAACAGTCAAGCAATTTATAATGTGATGTGTTGTAATGGAACAAAAGTTGGTGCATTTGTCAAATTAAGTATCTAACAATGGAAATAGCTCATGTTACAGTATGGCTCACACCACCATGTCCCGAGTCACATGCTGGATCTGTGTATGAGACCTTAAGAGGTGATAATCCTGTTTACCAGATTAGTACTAGGCTTTCACCATATCCCCTCACTAGACTCAAGTAGACACCCCACAGCAGCCGCTACTGGAAATGAAACCAAGAGCTATTTTCTTTATTTCCTTTTTTTTATCTTTATTTTAAACCGCTCAAGAATGATTTTAAAAAGCCTACACACTTTCAATTACTAATTCAAACGTCACAAATAATATACTTTTAGCTAAGTTTATAGGTTTGTAGTAGCTTTCTAAGGCAGAATAGAAACCACTTCTGATTTGAATGTAAATAATTCCCAATATCACAATATATTGCATTTAGATAAGAAGTAATAAACATGATTGTATGGTCATAAAGTTAGTGGTGCGTTTGAGGACAAGGATTTTACAGTAGCATATGTAAGATGTAGCACAGTTAGCCTTAAAAAGCACTATATATCTTACAGTCACCTAAAGTAGTTTAAAGTAAAAATAAATGACAATACTATTACGTGCAAATAACCATGACTTTGGAATCTTCAGTGGACAAGATTATGAGATGAACCTAAAACAAAAATACAATTTAAAGTTAAAATGACCTAGCGTTATGCGTACCTGTAGAGAGGGTCGTCATTGGCAGGTATCGGCCCACATGCACCTGCTGTGAGGGAGAGGAGAGAGGAGAGCGGCGGGAGGAGAGCGGCGGGTGGAGACAGAAGAGCCAGAGGCAGCGAGAAACAGCGCACCACGTGACTCTCAGCGAGCACGTGATTTACGCGCAAGGACCGTACCAAACTTTATAGTAAACACTCACCCTAACTTTTCATTAAAATACATGAAAATAATTTAAACTCAAATAAAAAGAGGCAATTCACTTTATTATATTTGACAAATTTTATATTCAAAAATAGTTTTAATGAAGCAATTAGAATTCTATCTATCTACTGTTTCTAAAAGCGTAAACAAAAAAGACTTATTGACATATAAAAGTTGTATGGATATATTTGTACTATTTGTAATGATTGTTTTTTGCTTTTTCCATGTATGCCTCCCCTTTCCATGTATGGTA